>VZTJ01000149.1:1533724-1742817 GCA_013397795.1 Orthonyx spaldingii
CTGCCGCGGCTCGAGGGGCTCGGGATGCACGGGGTGCTCGGGGTTCTCGGCCGCTCGGGGTGCTCAAGATGTTCGGGGTGCTCGAAATGCTCGGGGTGCTCGGCAGCTGGGGGTGCCCGGCCTCTCGGGGTGTTCAGGGTGCTCGGGCTGCTCGGAGTGCTCGAGATGTTCGGGGTGCTCGGCAGCTCGGGGTGCTCGGCCTCTCGGGGTGTCCGGGGTGCTCGGCCTCCGGGAGTGCTCGGCCTCTGGGGGTGCTCGGCAGCGCGGCCGCGGCGGCTCCGCGGGGTGCGGCTCCGGGAGAGCTGCCCCGCAAGGAGCCGGGCGCTGTGCGCGGCCTGGGGACGCTGTCCCCTCGCTCGGCCCCTCGCCGCAGCAGATGCGGGCACGTCCGGCACAGAGTGCCCAGGAGGATGGACCCGTTTAAATTTTTATGTGGCACACGGCCGTCGCACACAAGAATTAGACATGGAGTTCTCAGATCAGCTCAGCTGCTGGACGCCCGTAAACCCTGATGCTATTTAAGACCTCGTTCTTTTGTCAGAATGGAAGAGAATATCAGCTTGAAGCTCCCAGGCCCAGGCGTTGTGGGTTTCAAACCAGACTGACTCCTTTGTGCCGATGTACATCAACTGTGAACGCACCTTTACTAAAATGTTGTTTGTGATTATATTTCTGTTGATCCAGATTCCGTGACTGACCCAGTGAATGCAGCAGAAATGTGTTTCTGTGAGCCAAGCACCAAGACCTCAGGGAGTGGGAATGGTCATGGTAACTGGCCTAGTGTTATGTTGATGGCTTATGCAGTAGTTGTGTAAATTGGCCCAGAATCGAGGAGGAAATAAGCAAGTTTTCCACTCCATTTGTTTTGCTGTTGTTGCTGCTGCTGCTGCTGCTCTAGGTTTGTACTTAGTTTAATAAGACAGGATGGTTTTTGGGAAACAGATTGAAACAGGAACCCTAAAATACCAGAAATATGCATCAGCCTCAAAACGTGCTCAAAGAAGTAGTTTGATGGGGTTCAGCAGAAAGACAGCTCAGGGCAGCGTCACAGGCACAGAAATTTGAGAAGGGAACATTTCAGTGTTGTGGATAAAACTTAACACTATTGATGGCCACACTGAATGATTAAAATCCAAATTGGAACGCACATTTTAACAGTCAAGGCAATTAAACAGTCAGAAACACCTTTTGAGACTAAAAGGGAATATGCATTGATGGGTGGTGTGAAGCAACACTTAAATCTCTTTCCAAAGGGAAGCATTTCAAACAAGAACTAAAGGAAATTCTGTAGCCAGAATAACCCCAAAAGTTCCTTTTCTGTAGAGAAAATGCTGCATTTTATTTTAAAATCAATATGAATTGAATGTCCCAGTTGGTGTTAATTACTTCATATAGTTAATTTGTTCCATTTTATAAGAAAATTTCCAGTATAAATGTTTGATACTTATGCTTTTAAAAAATGCCAACACATTTATTAGTGGCTATGTTCCAAGTCTGGATTAATGAAACCATAATGAGCAGCTTGTTATGCCTTAGCTGCTATCTAACTGTTCTTCATAAGAGCGGGAATTCGGGGCCTTAGTTCTGGCGTTGGTCAGGGAGAGAGGAAATTGGAGCTCATAAATAATGTATGCATTATATTAGTGTTGTATCTTATACAAGGATGCAATATTGTGTTCTGAAGAAAGGCAGGATATTCTGTATAGGATTTGCTTGTAAGGGGTTGGTGCATAGGGTGGTTCCATGCAAATTATTTTCATGTTAAATAATTTTTGCTTGAAAGTACTTGAAAATAAAGAAGAAAGTGAAATTTATAACTTAGCTAGCACTTTCTCAGTATTTTTCATTAATAGAAGTGTCTGAGCTTTTTTTTCTTTATTAACAAATTTGATTTAATTTAAAAGTAAGGTCAGGTGCTTATCTTGTCTGCACAGAGTAAAAAATATTAACTTCCTGTCAGACATGGCTCTATAACCTGCCCTTCCCCTCATCTGGAGAGCAACCACCACTTCATGAACCCTAAAGCATTCTTTTGGGAGCGGGGAGTGTGATACCCACTAATGTCCAGAAGCTGAGGGACCCCGTGCACGGTCTGCACTGCACAGAGGTAAAGATGGTCCCATCCCCAAAGAACTAATGCTGTTAGTGGCCATGGAATAGCCAAGAGACTGGCATATTAAGTGAAAGTAAAGATTTGTAATCTGGCCTGGTTTTTGTTTGCCTGTTTATTTACAGCAGTGTTGTATTTTACTGGAAGAAAACTACTGGGTCAAACCCAAGTTCACACAGGAATTCGGTGGATCAGCCAAAAATTAATCCTGATATATCCTGGTAACTGTGGTGGCCCTGCTGATGTGGGAAGCTTCTGAACAACACAGAGTGCAAAGCTGTGAAATACAGAAGATGCCTGCAAAGGAAGAGAAGTATTTTGCCTAGCTATTGGCTAATTTATTGCTACTGATTGTTTGGCTAGTGTGTTACCAGCTTCCTCACTCTGCTAGTAGTCATTGGTAAAGCAGACTGAAATATTGAATCTGAAAAGTGCTATGTGAGACATCAGCAAAAAAATACTGGGTTCTGTTCTAAATTCTTCAAAAATCAATGCAAATTCTTCATTTAGTTCAGGAGAAATAAAACTGACTCTTCAAAGTCACACTTTAAAAATGCATTAAAAACCTTTTGGTAACTTTACAACTATGCAATTTAGAATTAGAGGCACTTTGACTTTATTGCACTCATGCTGCAGTAACTATATTAAGTAGAAAGCAAAATAAAATTTCAAGGACAGGCCATAATTGAAAAGTTAATTCATTTTTAATATTGATATAGTCATTTTAAAGAGCATTAAGCCTGCAGACTAGCAGAAGAATATCAGACTCCTTGCTCTAAATTTGCCTTTTATTCATAAAAAAAATCTCTTGGAAACAAAGGTGATCCTCCTGTTCAGTTAAAACTCGAAGTGTGAGAAGTTTTTAAAGCTTCAGCTCTTAATAATTGGAATGCCTTAAGCTTTTACACTCTTTTGTGAAAAAAAAAATCCTAGAGAACATTTGAAACTGATTTAGACAGAGGGGACCAGACTTATCTGCTGCTGTAAATGTAAATGCAGTACATTGGGGTTTTTTTTATTATTGTCAATATTATCAATATTATTATTAAGAAATCAGAAATACACAGCTAAAGAACAGGGTGGGTTTTTTTTAAACAGTATGTTTTTTTCCAATTGAAATGCAGCCATCTGCAGGCAGTTATATAATAGTGCATAGCAACAGTACAACAATTATGTACAATACATGGCTATATTTAAAACTTCTTACAGCACTGATTATTACGAATGTTAATGCTGCTCAGGACAGGCAAGAGAAAATTTCTTTTAGGGGGAACCTTAAGTAGACTGACTATAATTATGACCAAATATGGTGTGATCTTTTATGGGAATGATTTTTCTAGAAAAGTTGTATTCAAGACATCTCTTTCAGAAAGCCTGGGAGATTCAGAGTCATTGAAATGGAATGAAGTTTATTCTTCTAAGTTATTGTGGCGTTGTGAAACTTGCAGTGGATTTTCGTTTAAAGTAGTCATGTTTTAACATTCATTTAAATTTTTTAAAAAACACTGTTTCCAGATTTGAGATTGCTGAAAAGAGTTGGCCTGATTTTCTCTAGTTGAGATGTGTTTGCTTAGCGAGCTGGCTGCGAAGTGTCTGTGTATGGGATGCCTGGACTCCCTGCCTGCGCTGTGGGTGAATCTCTGGCAAGGCTACCTTGGCCCTGGAGTGGAGGTGCCCCTTAAACACCTGAAGAGAATCTGTCTTGCTGTGCAGTCGTGTGATAGTGGCACCAACACATGCCAAAAAAAAAAAAAAAAATCACCTACCAAGCTGCTGGATTTCAGAACACAGGATGTGTCTGCTGCACGAAAGGGACAGAGGTGCTGGTGTGTGCAGCTCGCAAGGTGGGACCGTAAAGGTTTGACCTGGGCAGAACCTACCCACGCCTCCAAGAACCGTGTGTGCATCATATAAATTCTTTGTACAACACATATTTTGTCAGAATCTAATTTTCTTTTACAAATGGTCAAAACACTGATGTGACAAGTTGCAGTATATGTTCTTGGGTGTGTTCTCCCTTCTCTCTCACCCTGTTGATGGGTTCTGCCTTAGGTGGGTGATGGTAGAATATCCAGAAATAGCATGTGTTACAAACTCGTGCTTCTAATAGAGGGTAATTACCATGCATGGGTATCAACAGCAGCCTAAGGAATTAGACTGCAATTAGTTTTAGATGTAGTTTTAGCAATCATAAGTTGTGTTTCTGTATTGTGCTGGGCAGACTGTACAATATACCATTCTTTTGTGTGTCAGCATGTGTCTGAGCAGATGTGTATGCACTTTTAATGTTTTCTTGCACCTGTTTTAGAGAAGTCACTTATTCCTTAATAGAGGGGGAAGAGTCTTCTGGGAATATACACCTTGAAATTAGGATTTATTATAGGCTTTATGTACAGCTGACTTGGTTAAAATCTGCCTTGCTGTGCAGTCACATATTAAATTAAAAATGACAATATAAATAGATGAAGTTAATGGCTATGCTGTGGAATATGGGAATAAAGCATTTGACTCATGCTAAAACAAAGGGAAAAGATTGACAACATATTAACCCATGTTTGGTCAAAGATGCTGCTATAGGAGCCAGCACTAGTTCTTTGGATGCCAATTGATTTCTCATGCTGTGTTACCTGCCTGGCCCTCTTTAATGCATATGTTGAGATGATTAGCTGTAATAAGGAGAGGCTAGGGATTAAAAGTGTAAAAATAACAGCCATTATAGTTCTTAGAAGGAATTCTCTGAGGATGTGTGCCTGTGGCTCCCTCACGCTTGCTTTACTACATGATGTATTGAGCTAGTCAGAGCTGTGTTGGAAAAAGGCTGCTAAACATGGCTGTTAAAATCATGACATTTTGGTGGGTCTTTTTTCCTCTTCATGATTCTCTTTCTTTCTTTTTAAAGATAAGTTGTTTAATGACCACCTTGACTTTCTGAAGACAAGATCATATAATATTGTATATATCGATAATAGAATTTATCAGCTCTTGGGTTATAGCATTCCTGTTATAGAAACTTAACATGTAAAGGAAAAAGGAAATGAAAATACACTTTATTGATCTTCCAATTAATATCAGAATTTAATCACATTGAATATTTTAGTACTGCTACAGCAGTTTATATGTTTAGAGCATAGGTGTACTTTTCTTGCATCTATGGATTCAAAACTGCAAGTTCAGGACATAATACCAGGCTATGCATCATTTAAAAGGATAGCAGCTAGTTGGAAATGCCCTTTAAGACCTACCAGAGCTTCTGTTATGCACACTGATATAAATCTTCAATCACTATGCAAAATCAAGAAATACTTTACTGCTGTTGTGCAAGGTCTTTGTTTGAGGGGAATATTGAGGAATTCCCCTGGATGTATCTTTCTTAGAGAATGAAAAAAGTTGCTCTCATAAAGTTGACCTTTGTGAAGAAACAAAGGGCGATAGGGCAGTAAACAGATAGTCTGATAAATTCCTTCCCTTTTCCCTATTAAAAGAGAAGATGAGCCAAAAATTTATTTATCTTCAGAAACTGGGGCGTAACTGAGTATAGGAGATGTGTAAGATCTGTTGTTTCTCACTTGGAAGCAGCTCACTTTGAAGACAGAGCAGGACTTTGAATACTGAATGTGGTTTTTTATTTAGAGGTAGAAACTGGATAGGACCAGTTGCTAACCAAAGATCCTGGAATCAATGAGTGTACCTTGTGGAAGATGAAATGGGCCCTTTTGTTACTCATCTCAGAGATGCACTACCATAGTGAAGATACCAAAACTCCTCCTGTACTATCATATTCTTGTAAATGCTCAGAAGCAAAATAACTGAAGTTAGTCCTTGCTGTCTGTAGATTTCTGGTGGTGCAGAACTTGAATGTAATCAAAATATATCTAATCTCTGTTAAGTATATTTAATTTCTGTTAAGTGACAGCTTAATGTGCAACAGAGAAAAATGAAAACATTTCTCAAGTTTAAAAATTAATTGCATCAGGTATAATTAATATTTTGGTAAGGAAAAGAAATTGTATTAATTGCCCATATAGTTTTGGTCTTCTTATCCACTTCTTATCCACTGTCTTACCACTTTAAAGGCAATTTCACCTCAATTCAATAAAATTCTGCAATAGGCAGAAAGTTTAGACAGGATTAATGGCATTAGTTCTGTCTTATAATGTTTGTCCTTAGGAAAGGTGCCAAATTGATTATTGCCTTAAAGTACACTGCCCAGAGTTCAGTAATAACTTGAGTAATTAAGAGTGTGTAAACATAGACTTCTGTCCAAATAACATGGAGGGCATTTATATTTTCCTATGGCCCCCTCTTTTCTTTAGATGACTCCAGAAAAATACCTTTGAGAATAGAATAGAACAGTTCAGTTGGAAGGGACCTACACCAACCCTCTAGTCCAACTGCAATATATGCTGGTGGAGATTGCCAGTACCATTTTGTGATGGAGAGTGGGGTCATATTGCAAATAAAGACTAAGAAAAAACGGGGATGCATGTCAAACAAAGTTTAATTAAACTGGGTAATTGCAGTCTCAGATAAACAGTAACACTATGAAAGTGTTGTGAGTACTCCCATAAGATGGTATTATACATACAACAGTTTGAAAAAGGCTCTCAGTTGTTGTCTAGCCCCAGTAATGTAGTAGGGGGTTCAAACAGATCAAGTGGGAAAATGGTAGTAGAAGGTATCAGTAAATTAGGCTGTGAGAAGACACAGAGGATGTATAATGGAGGAAAGGGAAGTCAGCAATAGAGGTGACTGAACTGCTGAGATCCCTCAGCTCCTGCTGTGTATGAGCTGGTTCATTCACAGCCCAGTGGGCTCATGGCTGTGCTGCTTCCAGAGGCAGCTTGGTCAGTCTCCATGTGGGCTCTCAGGGGTTGGCTCTAGCACTGTACTTTGTAACATGGACTTTTTCCTCTGTGGCTCTTCCTCTGGAGATGAATCATAATTTACTTCAAAAAGAGAGGGCTGCTGAGATGACAAATTTAGGCTGCAGATCCTGTGTGCAAATTAATTCTTTCTCTGTGCAGTCTTTCCAATTTCCCAAAGCTCATCTAAGGAGGTTGCAAGGCAAAAGGAAGCAAAGAGAACACCGTTGATACCCCGGAGCTCAGCGTATGAAATGTGTTTAATCTGGTAAACCAGGTAAAGCTCATAAACTGCCCTGAAGATGCTCAGAATCTCTGCATTATTTCCCTAGCTTATTTTTTTATTAAGATGTCAGTACAACTGCATTTGGAATTTAGCCTGCCTGTCTCCTACAGAAGCCTTTCTTGCTCACATGGAATGAGTCAGGCACAGTGTGTATAAAACACTTTGTGGTGCCAGACGTGAGGCAGTGTAAGGCAAAGTATTTCTCTGCTTCAAAAAAGAAATGTTCTCTTGCCTAAAGTGAAAATGAAACAAAATCTCCAAAGGAGGCATTTTCTGTTCCTCATGTACCTATCAAAGGGTATAACAGTACTGAATTATTTAGGTAACTTTCCCTATTAGACTGTGTTCTTTTATGAATCATTTCAAGTGGCTTGGGCCCTAACCATAAAAAATCTTAGCATATTCTAAAGAATTTGAGAATGGCCCAAAGGAAAGACTTTAGGTGAGTTAAAAATTTATAGCCTAAAAAATTTGTTGAACCTCAAATTGCATTTTAATGAAATAATCTTTTTAATCTTGACAGATGTGCTGGTTTTGGCTAGGGTAGAGTTAATTTTCTTCACAGTGGCTGATATGGGGCTGTGTTTTGGATTGATGCTGAACACAAGATTGATAATATAGAGATGTTTTTGTTATTGCTGAGCAGGGCTTACACAGAGCCAAACACTCTTCTGCTTTTCATACTCCACTCTGGCAAGGAAGTTGGAGGTGCATGCGAGGCTGGGAGGAGACACAGCCAGGACAGGTGATCCAAACTGACCAAAGGGATATTCCAGACCATGTGACATCATGCTCAGTATATGAAGTGTGTGGGGGAAGAAGTAGGAAAGGGGGGACATTTGGAGTGATGGGGTTTGCCTTTGTTTGTCTTGCCAAATTACCATTACATGTGATGGGTCCTGCTGTACTGGAGATGGCTGAGCACCTGCCTGCCCATGGGAAGCAGTGAATGAATTCCTCATTTTGCTTTGCTTGTTTACACTGTCTTTATGTCAACCCATGAGATTTCCTGCTTTTACCTTTCCAATTCTCTCCCTGATCCTGCTGGTTGTGGGAGTGAGTGAGCAGCTGCCTGGTGTTGCTTGCTGGCTGGGGTGAAACCACAACACATAACTGAAAAAAAAAAGGCTATACCCTTCCCTGCCCTGTCTCACTCCACTAAAGTGCCAGGTTAGATAACTGGGAGTCTAACTCAAAAATTTAACTGGTCTTTTTTCTTTTTTATCCTGTGCCCCAAGAGCTTCTTGAAGATTTGTTTCTTTTTCCCACTCTGCTATTGAAAGTTTTATCTTAAAACCAGATGACATCTTGATCATGTGTAAAGAGCAGATCTCTATTGCATGAAGCATAATTAATGCAATGATTCACATAAGTATGTCAACAAAACCACAAAAAATAAAAGGCAGATGTATTACCTGCTTTCAAATTCCTAACAGTGAATATTATCAAACGTGTTAGCCAAGCATTATGCTGATTGGATATCTAAATTTGTTCTTACTAAAATAAGTCTCTGATCAGTGGTCTCAGTTGTGTCCACCAGAAAAACATTTTTAGGTTTTCTCACTAATCTTACTGAAATTAACAGAGGTAGGAAGTAATAAGGGAATATTCTAAATATCATACCTTTAAAAAGTGATATATTGCAATATGCAATTGGAATTGAGTACTTGTTAATGTTCTGAAGCTCCTCAAACTTTCTTTAAAAGAAGAGTGATTCACAAAGTATGGTAAGCTGAACAATAAAGAAATGTTGATAAAAATCTCCAAGCTGGATGAAATGTTGATACATTCTCTGAACTATCTTGTTCTCTGAAGCAGTATTCCTAATACCTGGATATCCCTTATAGCAGTTTGTATTGCCTCCTCTTAAAAAAACCCCTCTGATGATGGTTGTACAGATGGCCTGCTACAGTGTTCGTGTAAAATTTTAATATCTAATCTAAGTCTCATATGCTGCAAGTTATTACTTCCTTTTCTAACCCCTTTGAGTACTAAAAACAGTCCCTTTGCAGAAGATTTTGCATATTTTGAAGTATCTTCTTTGCCAAGGCTGAAAGACTAATTTTCTCACATTTTGTCCAAAATTCCATCTAGGTTTTTGACTCACTGCTCCCCGCTAGACTTTATCCATGTGATTTGCCTCTTTCCAAAGTATGGACCTGGATTTTGAAGTGTGACAGCTGTGGCCTTACAATCCTGAGTAGTGAAGGGATTACCTCCTGTATGCCTTACATGCCACAACGGCACTTGCTTTTATCTGAAATAGAATGACCTTCCTGATTTATCATTTTTTAATCTACTGTAATCCCCAATGTACTACTACACAGCCAGTTATTCTTCATCCTTCTTTGGCTTCTTTATCCATCCTGTTATTGACCTATCCTAGATCATAGATTAGGTCCATCAAGTGTAACACACTGTATTAAATTCTTGGGTGGTTTGGGATGAGTTTTTTTCAATCTATTTGAATCATTGTAATGGTAAACTAAGAGAAGAACTGTAGCAGATTGTCTTTGAATGTCAGGAGTCATTTTATTTAATCTTTCCTGGATCAATTACAGTAAAGTGAATCCTGAGTTAATATAGGGAGTGACGTAGTAGAGAAATGGGTTTGAATCTCTTCCAGTACTGTGTTTTTGTAATCATAGAGTGATTTTCTCAATAGTTTCCTTTGCAGCAGGAGACTGACTGAAGACAATCCTCAGTAGTGAGATGTGTGAAATGTTATATTTTGTTTGTTTTAAGCTGTGTTGATAAATTCTAATTCCATTCAGAAAACTAGGTTATCACCTTCAATGAAAGGTACATATGATTTCTGAACTCAATACAGAGTATATCTATATCTTCTGATTAGTATATTGGGGAAAAGCAACCAGGGACATGCAAACGGGGAACTGCAGATTTTGTCATATGTTGAAAATATGCTAGTATTCCTTCTTATGAAAGCCAGAATTACATGATTTATTTGTTCATCAGGAGCAGTATTTCTAGGAATTGTATCTCAGAAATGTATTTCTTGCTGTACCTGTGATTGATGCAAGAGCATTATAAATGCATTTATCAGTAGAGAGGAACAAATGGTCTGTACTAAAAGCCAAATACTGTTCTGCATTGCTGTTTGGTTTAAGGGGCTTCGGTAGCTTTTTTGTGGGGGGAGGAGGAGATATAAAAAGTATTACTGCTGCTTTTAATGTTAAATTCTTTGTTCTTACTATGAACAATCTAAATGGGGACAGATGTAAGTACAAGTAACTAAGCTTACCTAAGAACATGAGGTTATTTTTTTAGATGGGTTTTTGCTGGTGTTTAATATTTTACAAATTTTCTAATGTTTCATAATACCTGAAGTGCCTGTGTGTCCACAAGCTTGGATGGCCTTTTGTTCAAATATATCACTTTGCCCAAAAAGCAATAGTAACTTTGGCTAAATCTTTGCCTTATTTAACAATTTGTAAGGTCCTTCAGAAGGGCAGTTATTGCAAATAGAGAAACAGAGCTATAGAAAAGGGCAAATATGAGGCCTGAGCCAAGGCAGCAATTCAGTCCTGATCCCAGGCTTTCCCAAGAAACCCTGTGCCTTTTCATGGATGAGAGGCAGCTGTTGTGCCTCATTGAGCTCAGTCCTCTGTGTCACTTAAAAGCAATATATATGGATTTCCTGACTGCTCTTCTTTATTGTGGTAGATTCATTTTCCACTCACATTATTCTCTGTTCCTGTGTCTCAGGTAGAAACCTGCACCACACATTCAGGGAATAGTCACGGTTTCCTGTGTCCAGGAGGAAGCATTTCAGTCGAGATCTATGTGTCTTCTGATGACCCATCTTTTATTCTCAGCTGATTCCAACCCTACTTAGAGTGTGTTTATGTTCAGTTCAGAGATGTTACATGCAATGCTTGGTAGATCAGAAGACAACCCTGGTCCTTTCATTATGAAGAAAGAAACATTATTACAGAAGAAAGCTGCTCCGACTGAAATTCTCAAGTAACTCTCTTAATTATTGGCATGGGGAACTCCAAAGAGAAAATAATGAATGGTTATCTCTAGAAACAAAGTGCCTTTATAACAGAGCTACGGGGGCTTGAAGTTAAACACAGCTTGTCTTCTTTCATCTTCTGAGAGTATTGGATGCTGGAAAGTAAGATGACAAAGGGGTTCTGTGTATGCATGTCTATAAAAAGGACTTAATGAGCGTGTGCACCTGTATTAAATGCATTTGCAGAACCCCATCACATAAAAAAATCCTTCTTATCTGTGAAACCAGGATTTGCTGAAAATCTTAAAAGTATTCTCTCTATAACCCTTGGTGCCAATTTTCCCCTTTCAGGAAATAAAGGGTCTGAATTATTTATTATTTAGTGGATATTAGCTTCTAGCTTTACTGAACACTCCACGTCTTCACCAGTCTAGTTTTGTTTTGTTTTTTTTTTTTCATCTAAGCAGGGGAATAAAACAATGACCTATTTGATCAGCACATAAACAGTAATGCAGGTTTTGAATTTGTGTTTGGTTTTTTTCAGGTCTCTTCACAGCAAAAGAGCACCTTGCAAGAAAGCAGAACTTTACACAACTTTTCTGATAACATTTAAGTGGGTTTTTTCTACTTTATGTAGGCTAATAAACCTAACTTGGTAGTGCATTTCATGCAATCATATCCATGACATCTGTCCTGTGCATCACATCTATCCGTGGACATCAAGTTGCTAGCATTTCAACCCATTATTTCCAGTAGAATCAATCAATATGCATCAGCTAAATTCATCAACTTAAAATAGTTGAGAGACTTCCAGGAGGAACCTGCTATGTTTCAGTTTGTGCCTATTGCCTCTTGAACACCACTGTGAAGAGTCTGGGTTCTTTAAATCCTTTCATCAGATATTTATAAACACTGGTAAGATCCCCTTCTCTTCTCCACATTAAAGAGCCCCAGCTCTCTCAGCCTCTCATGGTATGAGAGATGCTCTGGTCCTGCCTTCATGGCCAGTCACAGTCTTGTTGCCCACCAGAGTCTCCAGACCTCATGCTGCAAAGCTGCTTTTCAGCTGGGTGACCCCCAGAGTGCACTGGTTAGTGTGGTTATTCTCCTCAAATGCAAGATTCTACTCTACTTTTGTAACACTTCAGTTTTTAAGACTTGCTTATTATTTCTAGAATTTGTTTTGATGCCAGCGTTTTTATAAATAGGTATACTGACATGATTGCTCTCAAACACACAGATGTATCTCTGTTCATTGTTAAAAGAACCTATAGCATTGCAATACTGATTGTTTTCCATCACTGTTGGATATACATCAGATCTTCAGTGTTGGTCTTTATCTCTTCAAAGCCAGAAAATTGCAACTGCATGAGTAGAAATGTAACAAAGAAATTGTTAAAGGAAGGGGTTTAAAAATTGACATGCTTAAAAGAGAATTAAAATGGCAATGCATGTCAGTTCTAGATTCCAGGCTTCCTAAATGGAGATAAGAGCTCTTGCAGGTGTTTTTCACAACTTTGAAATGTGGGCTATCAAACTTGCGTGTAACTTTCCATTCCAATGCTGAATCTATCTGGAAAGTATGATTAGAAAACTCTTGAACATGCATATTAAAAGCTATGAAAAGGTAAATGAATGCTTACAAAAATAGAATGTGCAATTAAGAATCTTGTTCTCTACAGAGAGGAATTTGTAAGTGTTTGGTGCTTTAACTTGGTATATTGGAAATAGGTTGACTGGACATAGCACTTCTATTTGAGAGTAAAAAATAAAAAAAGAAAGGATTTAGAAGATGGATAATAGCATTGAAGGGTATGGATTAAAGAACATCTCTAGTATGGATCTAGTGAAGCACACTAATTCAAAAGGCAATAGCTAGTTCTGTATCTTCAGTGGAATGAAATCTTGAAATTCAATGCCAGAACAGGAACATTCATGTATAGATCTCTAGCTCTGAACATTTAAAACAAAAAAAAAATTACTTTTTGTGTTTAGCCTTTGAGGCAATTTTAGAAAGAGCTTTCTGAGGATCGAGAGGCATTCTCCGGTGAACTATTCAGGGGAAGACATTTTTCAAGAACAGCTAAATACATTCATTTCTTAGGAATAACAGTAAAGTAATTCCTCTGTCCCATGGCAGTAGGTCTTAGAGAACACCCTCTGGCTGCAGAATTATTCTGCTGATGCTGTGCTTCAGATGAAAACGTAAGGGAACGTTTCTTCCTCAGTGCTCAGACAAATGCCACATGAAACAGGACTGCATGGATGTCTTACCAATAGCTTGCTGTCGTACCGTGGGTGTGCAGTGCTGTTTTCATTTCATGTTGTAGAACATCCTCCAGTTATGGCAACCTCAGCTTTGGCATTGGCAGTCGTAGCTAAATTTAATGGCAAAAGTAGGACTATAATGATTTATTTAACTCACAGATCAGACTCTGCTGTCCTGAACCTCCCATTTTTGCTATTTCTAGCCTTACTGCTTCTGATTTCATGTTGATGTTGATGATTCCATGTTTATACATTTAAGTCATTAATGAATGAAAAACTGAAGTCCTTCTTCCCCTAACTTCTGCTACCATTATCCAGAATTCACCATTGCTCTGAAGAGGTTACCCAGTTACTGACGTAACACTTAAGAGAAAGAAAGAACTTATACTGGGTTTTTTGCATGTACTGGGCTATTTGTTTTCAAATAATTTGTACTACTGTGAAGGAATTTAATTAGGAGCCAACAATAAAGTATTAATAATTTTCTTGTACCAACATCTAGCTCCTCAAGCTAAGAACTTTTATTCAGTTTTAGAAATCAGCATATTGAGCTGAAATCAAATTGTGTGGCTCTCAAACTACTTAGAAATTCTTCTAAAGAGTTTGAAAATGCAGACATTATTCCTGTGCCCTGTCACTCTCATCTGTAAATACTGAATGATGCTAAGTAATTTTACTGTGATAAATCTTTACTTTTATTATTAGTAAGTTGTTTTTAAGATTAGAGAAGCTTTTAATAACTTTTGAGCCTTTTGAGAGCCTTCCTGCCAGAGAATTCATGACAAGCTATTCAAAACAAGGAGAAAAGAATCTTGAGGTCATCTAAAGGGTCATATATCTAACCTAACCTTATGTCTGTTTAAAGAATCAGAAATGTTTTCTCAGGGTGATTGGTTTTTCAAAGTAGAGTTGTTCAGAACTAGGATCTCAAATAGCATATGTCCATCAAGGTGATTCCTTTTCCTGCTTTTATAAATGGACCCAAGGTGCAGTCTGTAGTGAATCAGCTATGACCTACCCCTCCAAATCAACAGCTTGGGGCAATTAATTTGACAAGCAGTTATAAAATGTTCTCCTAATCATAAAGCAGTTTTTAACTAAAATAATGGCTAGAAATTGTGTTCTGAAATGACAAAACACAGATCTATTTCTTACCAGCCATTTTCCATCTTCCGTTCTAGGAGTCTACCCAGCTCCCCACCAATTCTTAATTCAGGCTTCTCTGTGATTTCTCATCCCACCAAATACTGCTGCAACTGGAACAACTTGTTTTCATCAAGAAATACCATTTGAGGAGAAATAAAGTAATTTTAAAAATATTCACAGCTCTTTATATAGTTGTCACCTTTTAACCAGCTAAAAATGGCTCTGTTCCTAAAATTCCTCCATTCTATCCAGCTCACAAATGTTGTGTTGGTTGAGCCTGCAGGTTGAAATCTGCCTGACATTTATCTGTTCACTATGTTTGTTTACAAGACTCGGTCTGAAAGTATTGTTGAATCCTGGTTTCCTTTACACAGCCCTAGCTTAAGCCAGATCAACAAATGAATAGTGGAAAAATTTCAATAACTTGAGAAGGCCAGAAGATGTAGCATTCACACAGATTCACAGCCACTGACTGACTGCCTGTGCGCACAATGCAATGACACGGGAGGGGTGCACTGCCATCCTGAACATGCCACCTCTCAGGTTCCAGAATGTTCTGTGGATGTATGACAGTATTTCTCTTTCCCAAAGTCTTGCAATATTTTCCCCTCTTCCAAGAATTGTCTTGCACAACGTTTTGTTGTTCATTTCTGATCAAAACACAAAGAAAACTAACATATGGGGGCAAGGAGGAATCTTAAGTGTCTGTGGCTGTCTTATCCAAGCCTTATCTAAGCTTTAGTTAATAGCTAATTCTAAGGATGCATCAGTCACATCAAAAGGAAAGTGGTACATGAAACTTGAAGGGTGTAAGTGCATGGACAAAAAGGCACAATAGAAGATTAATCCTAAAAATACTAATCTACCTGGAAAAAAACCAAGTCTGAGTCATACATGTTCAAAAAGAGCCTGGACAAACAGTAATTCTAGAATGAGTATAAGGCAGAACAAATATGACCGTACAATACAGTGAGAAAGGAAGTATTTATTGTGTAAAGTGTGCCAAACAAAAGAATTTACTAGTATCTGACTCAGTACTAATGGTGAGAGCCTTTAATTCATACTGAGCAGCCCAAAATTCTGGCAAGCCAAATACTGATGCATAAAGAACTGAGTATAAAGAAGAAAAAAAAAATAAATTGGTATAACATGACTTTAAAAACAATGTATGTGGTAAATCAACTCTCTTTTATTCCAAGTGTATTTGGTTTGCATGGCAAGGTTTTGGTAGCAGGGGAGCTACAGGCTATTTCTGTGAGAAATTGCCAGAAGCTTCCCCCATGTCCAACAGAGCCAATTCCAGCCGGTTCCAAGATGGACCCACCACTGGCCAAGGAAGAGCCCAGCAGCAACAGTGGTTGTGTCTCTGGGATAACAGAGTTAAGAAGGGAAAAAAACTGCAACTGCAGCTGGAGAGAGGAGTGAGACTGTGTGAGAGGAACAGCCTTGCAGACACCAAGGTCAGTGCAGAAGGAGGGGCAGGAGGTGCTGCAGGAGCAGGAGCAGAGGTTCCACTGCAGCCCCTGGAGCAGCCCATGGCGAGGCAGCTGTGCCCCTGCAGCCCATGGAGCTCCAGGGTGGAGCAGAGACCAACCTGCAGCCCATGGAGAATGCCACAGTGGAGCAGGTGGATGCCTGAAGGAGGCTGTGATCCCATGGGAAGCCCCTGCTGAGGCAGGGTTCTGGCAGGACTCATGCTGGAGCAACCTGTTCCTGAAGAATTGCAGCCCATGGGAAGGACTCATGCTGGAGAAGTTCATGGAAGACTGTCTCCTGTGGGAAGGACCCCACACTGGAGCAGGGGAAGAGTGTGAGGAGTTTTCCTTCTGAGGAGGAAGGAGCAGCAGAGACAAAGTGTGATAAACTGACTGCAGCCCCCCAACCTCCATCCCCCTGTGCCACTGCAGGGAGGAGGTGGAGCATATGAGAGTATAAAGTTGAGCCCAAGAAGGTTTTTTTTTTCATTATCCTACTCTCATTTCATTGCAAATAAATTAAAAATTTTTCCCCGAGTTGAGTCTGTTTTGCCCATGAGAGTAGCTGGTGAGTAATCTCTCCCTGTCCTTACCTCAACCCATGAGCCTTTCCTTTTATCTCCCCTGCCCAGTTGAGCACAGTGATAGAGTGACTGTAGCCAGGACCTGGCATCCAGCCAGGGTCAACTCACCACACTGAGTTAATCTGTGTTATACATTAACTGTGCCAAAATTAAAAAGAAAATTTGCACCAGAAAGTGCAACCGAAGTTGCATCAGTGTGCTACTCATCATACTAGGGCCTGCTTGGATCCAGAAATGATGTAGAGACATATTTCTGCATGCATGCATGCCTGTGTTGGAAGATGGGCAGGTAAAATCAAGGGTGATGTAATACATAAAGCAGAAAAATATAATTTATCATTAAGAAGTGAGGGGATGAGAGATTTTTGCAAGGAATTAGGATGAATGGGGCAAGAAATATATGTCAGAAATTACCAGATCAGATTCATCTCCATGCAGGTTTTGCTACTGACACCACCACTAGTGGCAGTCATCTAAGGCTGTAAGTATGCAGGGTTTTTCTCCTTGAAAAATACAGGATAGGAATAGAAATACAGGATCAGAATGTAGCAGTTGTGCAACACTTATAGAAATACACCTGGGTTAAGTCTTGAAAGAGCATTTCTTTTGTAGCTGAAGATGTGAATTTGATCAGTCTAAATATGAACTGAAATTGTGAGACTTCTGTGAGGTTTAAGCTCCCACTAGTAAATTAGCATTTCACACTGTCTTCTCTCTACAGTTTCATCACAAGACAAAATTATTTCAATTTCTTAGGAACCAAATGGAATATGTTACTTGTATTTACCTTGAAATATCTGTTAAGAACCCAACAATGGCTATTGCCCAGCATACTGCTGTCTGTTCCCAGACTTTTTGTAAGCACTTGCACCTTGAGTGTTCAGAAAAATAATTTTCTATCACCTTATTAGAAATCACAGTTTTTCCCTTCTAATTAGTACACTGCATTTCTACCACCTAAAAGAGCAAACGCTTTAAAGAATGAAGAGTTTTATTGCCACCTGGTGGGAGTTTTGTATGTAACATGTACTAATTACAGACAAGATTGGAAAGATATTGAAATAGCTCAAGCTGACCAACACCATTCTGCAGGAATACAGTCTAACTACATCTAGCATCATAAGAATAACTAGATTATTGCATTTGCTAAGAAAAAACAGCATTATTAAAGAGCTGCAACCTGTCCCTACACTCCTTTTAATGTCAGGTAAAGGTACTGTTAAAGTTAGTAAACTCCAGTTTTGATGTTAACACAATTGTAAAACTGACATGTATAAATAAAATCTGAACAAGCTTTTAAATATGAAATATAGTAGAAAAATATAATTTTCATATTATATATGAAATATAGCAGAAAAATTGTATTTAAAAGTTTTTGGGAAGATAGCCTAATGGACCAAGAACAGAGGTTTAAATATGCATTTGAAATTGACTGAACCTTTTCTCTTTATTATTTTATGTAACTGCCAATGAATAATGTGAACTTTGCAGATTATTTGCAGATAATAATTCTGAAATTCTCCATTTAATAATTCCTTGACACAACCGAAGGAGGTGATGCCATCCAGAGGGACTTGGGCAAGCTCGAGAAGTGGGTCCAGCAAAATGTCATAAATTCAACAATCCAAATGCAAGGTGCTGAGCTGGGGTCAGGGCAATCCCAGACATGAGTCAAGACTGGGAGAAGAATTCACTGAAGGAAGCCTGTCAGAGGAGGACTTGGGGATTCTGGTGGGCCAAAACCTGGACATGCCAGAGCAGTGTGCATCTGCAGCCCAGAAGGCCAAGCCTGTCCTGGGCTGCATCAAAAGAGGCACAGCCAGCAGGCTGAGGGAGGTGATCCTCCCCTCCTCTACTCTGCCCTCGAGGGGCCCCACCTGGAGTGCTGTGTCCAGAAATTGTGTGCAGCCCCCAACACAAGAAAGATGTGGACCTGTTAGAGCAGGTCCAGAGAAGGCCACAAAGAAGGCTGGAGCACCTCTCCAGTGCAGGCAGGCTGAGAGTTGGAGTTGTTCTGCCTGGAGAAGGCTCTGGGTAGACCTTGCAGCACTGTCCAGTAACCAAAGGGAGCTTATGAAAAACGTGGAGAGAAACTTTTTATACAGGCCAATAGTGATAGGACAAGGGGTAACAGATTTTAACTGAAAGAGGGCAGGTTCAGATTAGATATTAGGAAGAAATTATTTACTTAGAAGTTGATGAGGCACTGGAAGAGGTTGCCCAGAGAAGCTGTGGATGCCCCATCCCTGGAAGCGTTCAAGGCCAGGCTGGATGGTGCTCTGGGCAACCTGGTCTAGTGGGTAACATCCCTGCCTATTTCAAGGGTGTTGGAACAAGATGATCTTTAGTGTCCCTTCTGAGACATTAGAGGCATTCTAGGGTTTTATGAGTGTGCAAAGAGAATTCACCCTACCTGGACATGGAACGTTAGGAAGTGGTTACCACAGCAAGTCCTGCTTTCTAACGAAACCCCCCAAAGCCACAATATGACAGAATTTGATCTGACATGACTAATAGCATATATTTACTGTCAGAAATTACATTTTCAATGTGACAGTTTTGCACATTTTTGAAACCTTGATTAAATTCTGCATAATCTCTAGTATAGAATTCTTCTATATTAAGCATGCCTAAAACTGAGATGCAGCAAGGCAGTTTTTCAGACAGCAATTCACATGTAATGTTTTGTGGTTAGAGAACAACATGTCTATGTTTGCTGCTGTGTAACAGGTGGAATTCTAGGAGTGACAGAAAGCAGTTTATAGAAAAAAAAGTTCCAGGGTCTTTTGCAAAGTATTGACAGTTTATATTTCAAGGCATGTAAACTTGTCTGAAAAAGAAATGGTCACCTCTGTTTGTCCAAAGTAAGGCTGAGATTCCTTCCTTCTAAAATGTGTGAATATGCTTATAGCTTTAATTCTTAATAGTCAAGGATTGAATTAGCTAATTCAAGAGATAAAATCTCTTGAGATACCAAATTCCAATTTAACACTGCCAACCATCAGTAATATTTCCTGTTAACTTGCTTTCTATAATGATATCCTCCACTTTTTTCTCCTGCAATTTTTGAGAAACCAAACAGAAAAATCTTTGCCTTAGAGCTTTTTCCCCCTTAATTCATGCAAATTGTTCTGCAGAAGAGAGGAAGGAAATGGTCACTTCAATGTACTTGGGTGAAGAAAATATATGTAATGTATTGATGTCAATTCTTCACTACTGAAGGTAATTCGTAGCTATAGTGGGGTCATGGTTTTAAGAATCTGTACATTTTACAGCAGTTCTTACAGAAATTGTTGCATCACTGCCTTCTGATTTGTATCTCTCATACAAAGTCCAGTGTAAGGCTTCAGAAAGCAAAAGCAACCTCTTGCACTTTGGAATGCTGAAAATTACCTGGACCTGTTACCAAATGTATCAAACCATTCATGGAGTTTTTGATAAACAAAAATCTGATGAAAATGGCACAGAAATGAAAAATCTTTACATTTTTTATTTGATGTGGCTGAGGGAACGTTTTTGGCTTCGTGGTTTCCTGTTCCTGTTTTGCACGCTTAATGCAGTGTGTCATGCAGTCAAACAGATGGCACACACGTGTCCCCTCAGCCTGGGAACAGTACGAACACTTATGAAATTCTTCATGCACTGCCTTGCATCCACTGCATTTGTCTCATCCAGTCACACTAGATGTCACTGTGAGCACAAGATTAAGCTGAACTTGCACAGGCAAGAACACTGATGGATCGATTTACAGGCTGAAATTTGTGGCATACTTTCTGATTTGAAAGGTTGAAACAAACCCTTTGGTGTTAAATATGTTATTTGAGGGGGGGGCATGATACTTAATGTAACCTCATTTACTGACAAACTATTTACAAACTGTTGAGTAAGATGTTATTCCTATAAGAAGTCTTTAGTGCTTGAACATGTCCAGTTCAATTTTAGACCAAATTTAATCTCTGGCAACACAAAACTGATTTATGGTGAGAGTTCCAGACTTTGTTGATACTTGTTGCTGTTTTTTCATGTATAAAATTTGAGGTACTATTTTTTCCCCCTAGGAAAACTGCGCTGCTTTCTCTAGACTGTAGCAGAACAGTACGACTTTGATTCAGGTGCTGCTTCCAGAGTTAAGCGAAGTCCTGTTTGTATTGTGGATTAGGAATGAAATCAGTCTCAGAGTGAAGTTGTGAATAGAACAAATCTAGAACATTCAAGGAACTGGAAGAGGAATGCAATCCCCTTTACCCGGAATGCATCCAACCCAGGGCTTACCTCCCAATAGCTGCTGTGTCAGACCTTCACAGTTTTACTTATCACCTGCATATGGTTGTACCTGTGCCCGGTTTTAAAAACTTTTCCTTTCACAGCACATGTCCACAAATAGAAAAGATGGCTGAGCAGTAAGTGCAAAACTGAACATCTGATGCCACCTAAGTCACCCAGAGCTTCCTTTATTGTAGGTATTCTTTTGAAAAGGAAAATGTTAACCCTTTCCTCATGGCTGAGAGAGCTAATGGGAGAATGAGAGTGATGCTTTTCTATATAAAGCAGTGATGATGAACAATACTTTTGTGCTGCCACCCAGAGTATTGGGCACAAGGATAGTGGAATAAAGAGAGATTAAAAGAGCAGTGGACAAGGAATGATGGTCACATTACCCTACATACTTTAGTGCATGAAAACAGTACTTATGTGGAAGCTACTCCAACCCTGAGGTGACCAGAGACATATTTAATAGGCAGATCTGTGAAGAAGAGTCTTCATCGCTATCTTCACAAAACTGCTCAATTCCTATTTTTACCTGCTTTTAGTGCCCATTTTCTTATGTTTTTCCTTCTGTTTCCTCCCACCCTCACCCTTTAATAATTCTTTCTACTGTAGGTCCATCCAAATGGAACTAACATCTTAGTCATTCACATCATATTGTTGATTCTCTGGCTTCTGTGTCTCTTGTCTCAGTATGCTTAACGTATTATGCTGTTTCTGACAGAAAATACTTCCCACTTTAGCTTACACACTGTTTCAAAAAAATAAAATTAAAAAGAAATCTGGTTTTGTGGTCCTTAGTCTAATAAAACCATAGTACCCAGATTCTCATGAGGGATGCTGCAGCCTTTATTGCACTAATATTATGGTGATGTAATGCTTCCATCAATTAAATTATACTGTTAAAATGGGTGTAACAGAGTAAACAACAAAACCTATTATTTTGAAATGACACCTCTTGTCTTAATTGGTAAGGTGTGGCAAGAAAAAAAGAGATGATTTTTGAGACAGGTTTTAGGACAGGTTACTTAGCATCACTCAGACATTTTCATTTCCATAATGTACTTTCTTTCATAACTACTGAACATGCACATGGCATTTTTCTATGAATTTTTCAGCTCTTCCTACTCTTGCAAGAGCGGTGCTGATAAGATTTTTGCTGGGTTTAATGTATTCCAAAACCATCCAGAGTAACTATGCCAAATGTGTTTCTGAGTGTACCACGGACCAAAGAAATGGGCTCTTATTCAGACATGTTGTGAAAAACATAGGGAGCTGAAGGCTGTTCATTGGAATAAATCACACTTCACGCAGCTCTGTTTTCCTGGATGATCACTGTTTTCTCTCTTCCTTTTAGGAAGTGTGATTAAATAGTTTTTCCTCTGGACTGATGAGAAACTACTTGTATGCCAACAATGCTATAAGTGTGATTTCATTTCAGTAATATAGGTAAATCAGTTCAAGTTTATGGATTTAATAATAAAATGTTGTATTTAAATGTTTAAATCTTTTGCTGTTACAAATTAATTTTCTAGAAGACAGACTTTTCTTAAACATTTCAATACTAAACACATGCCTAGATACAGAAATACAAACTTCACAACAGAATGTGAAAATGTCAGCATATATTACATGCAGTTTAATAGAGGCAACATATGAGTTGCTCAGATTATTAGATATACCAAGTATATTTCTAGAACTCATTGAGGATTATATTGAAAAGCAGTTAATTTCAGCCTATATCTCAGTACTGCACCTCAGATATCCAGACAGTCATTTCTACTGCATTTCATCATCTTGAGTAAAAAATGTTTACAGAAATCAGCTAAAGTCAAACATGACTGCAAACCTTCAAAATACTTATAAAAGGATTATTGAATCTCTAATACAGAAAGAATGGCTTTTTTATTTTGTTCTTGTTGCAACAAGGGTTTTTTTTTTTATCTGGGCTGACTCCAACTTCATGCAATTAAACAAGTGTCTAATTCTGAACTCTTTAGTACAGGGAACATGGAGACACTGGAGTCAGTCTAACAGGGGCCACTAAGATGATGAATGGGCTGGAGCATCTCTCCTATGTGGAAAAGCCAAGAAAATGTTGTCAGAGACTGAAATGTTACGGTTAATGGCTCAAACATTGTTATGAAGGAGTTTTGCCTGTTATGGGAAAACTGTACAAAGAAGTTGTGACCACCGAAGCCCACCCCACCATGCATATGCCTCCTGAGTGCAACCCTGGACTGTGAGTTAAGCCATCTAAGGGAACTTGAGATAAGGTAAGGTGTCACTGTTGCTCAGTCATCTCAGGTCTAGGGAAAAGCAAACAAGGCTGAGGGAGAAGAATGCATCCACAAGATAGCCAAAGCCAGCAGCTGTCCTGAAAATCATCCCTGGCTGGGTTCGGGCTGGGGAGGCCATAGCCCACAGGCTTATCTGCTGAGGCCAGGTTTGCACAGACTGCCCCCCAACCAGCGGGGGAGGAGGAGAGTTTTGGGTGTGTGGCATAACCTCTGCTCAGAGGCAGTGAACACCCATCCTCCCTTACACAAACTGGCTCAGCTGTAAAACCCCCACCCTGGGAAAGCCACATTCACAGGATATTAACAGGAGAGGCAGCTGAGGGGGTGTCACAATCCATCAAAGACCCCCGAAGCACTCCCCAGACTGATTCCTGAGGCCTTGCACCAGAGCACTGCTCGTGATGCAAAGGGATGCAACAGACCCAGAGTCTGTTGTGAGAGACTGTGTCAAACTTGCCCCCCCCAGGGGAGGTAACTGGGCATTCCCACCTGGCACAAATGGGCACCCATCCATTGAACTCTGTATTTTTGGGGGACCCTCACCACCAAGAAGGCCAGATGGAGAGGATCAACGGGACACCACTGGGATCCACGGAGTGGTGGTATTTTCTACTTAATCTGTCTCTGTCATTATCTTTTTCTCCCCCCACCTCTTTTCTCTATTTCTTTCTTTCTCTTTTCTCTCATTTGTTGTAAAAAAAAATTCCATACTATTAACTTTGGCATATGGTCACATTTGCACCTTAATTCGGAGAGAGGCATCTCATTCTAAAAATTTAAAGAACCTGATCTTAAGACCTTTCCAGCCTGGAGAAGCGGCAGGGGGATGTATCAATGTTCATAAAGACCTGAAGGGAGTATGCAAAGAGGACAGATCCAGCATCTTTCCAGTGGTGCCCAGTTACAAGACCAGAGGCAGTGGACACAAACTGGAACTCAGGAGGCTCCCTCTGAACATTAGGAAGCGCTTTTTATGCTGGGAGGGTGACTGAGCACTGGCACAGGTTGCCCAAAAAGGTGATGAGTCTCCATCCTTAGAGATACTCTTAAAGCCATCAGGATGTGGTCCTGGGCAACCAGCCCTAAGTGGCCCTGCGTGAGCAGGAGGGAAGAGCAGGTGACCTCAGGATGTCCCTTCTAACCTCAGCCATCCTACTGATGCCATGAGTCATAACTGGAATTTATGTTATGTACTTCCATGTTTCTTCTCTGTAGCTGTAACAATTTGGAACTGATAATGCCAGATGGGAACTCATCACTTGTGATAATGAAAAGCCAAAGTGAAATCAGTGGAATTGATAATGGAAGTTGTCACATGTCTGAGTTTGGTTTACTCTCAGTAACGTCATCTGTATTTATAGAACACGTGTGTGTGCATGGCAATTCATTTACTGCAAAGGTTTAGTTGGCCTTAACTAAGGACCTCATCAAATTCAGCAATGGTACTAGTGTGCATCATCAGTGTAGGATCAGACATAAGCAACCAGAAAGTATTTTACATCAAGTCTTGCTGTTATGTGGGTTAGCAGCCAGTGTGGCAATTTTACCCCTGAAATGAGCTCCTCTGGAACGACTTCTGCCATGTGTGGCTGTGCCTGTGCTGGAAAGCAGCAGGGGAGGCTTTATTTTACACTTCCTTTTTAGTTACTTTTCCAGCTACCACCCTCATTTCCACCTGTTCCCTAAGCATGTTACATCCGTTAAGCACACCCACTAAATATCAAATCAATTGTATAAAATAATATCTTGAAGCAAATGTGAATAGCAGGGGGCACAGATTGCAGCACTTTGTCATATCAGAGTTAAGTCATACTGTCAGTCTAAAGAAACAACTAAGGTAACACATGGCTGGCATTGCATGTTCCTGACTGAAACCACATTACACTCAGACTGCAAGTGATCTTCTTAAATGTGGGTTTTTTTCAAATTTAAGTTTATTTTGAAGTAAACAGAAGCTTAACCATGTTTGTTTAAACTTGTTTTGTGTAAAAAAAATTTAAAAAACTGTTATGCCTTCCAAGGCAAGGAAAGAATGACATTGCGTACCACATTTTTGTGTGGGATTAAAAAAATTCAACAGGTAGTGTCCAAGAAGATCTGACATTTAAAAAAACGACAGCTCCCCATCATCTCCTGGAAACTTGGAACTTGTGAAAATCAACAAAGTAACTTATAAGAATGACTGAAGTTTAAATTTAATCTCCTACTTTGAATTTGTAGGTTGTTTGTTGTTTAATTAGAAGCTATTCAAAGTACCATATTTAAAGTAGCTGGACAATAAGAAATATTTCTGAAACGTAGTAAGCTCACCATCAAAACAACAGCTTACACGTAAGTTTACAGCTCGCTTCCTGCCCAGAAACCTTCCACATATGTGGCAGAAATGCTGGCAGATGTAGTAGCACTAACTAAGGGGGCATTTAGAAAATGTCAGTTACTTGGTTACCGCCCTTTTCCCCAGTCCCTTCGCTCCTGTTGCTCTGTACCGAGAAACACCGCGCTAGGGGCAGGTGCGGTGTTGGCTCACACCGACCCTTCACCGCTGCCCGCCGGAGCGGGGCTGTCCCCGCTCCCCGCTCTCCGCTCCGCCGGCCTCCGCCCGCCTCACCCGGAACCGCCATTTTGCAGCTGCCCGAGCCCGCCCCGGCCGCCTCCGTCCTGACACCCGCTCGTCCCCCACGGCGGGGCAGCCATCCCCCGCCAGCTGCCACTGCTCGGAGCGCTGCCGCACACCAGGGCAGCCCCCCAGCACCGCACGCCTCCCTCCGCCCGGCCGGCCCTGCGTGTCCACGACAGCCTCGCGCCGCTGGCCCCGCCCGGCCGCTGGCGGAGCCTCGTCGGAGCCCGCCCCCAGAGCGGAGGGCGGTGAGTGGCAGCGGAGAGGGGCCGGGGCCGCGGCCGATGGGCGGGCCGGGGCCGCCCCCCAGAGCTGCGGGCTCCCGGCGGAGCCCCACTCGGTGCCCGGCCGCCTCCGGAGCCGCTGGGAGAGCCGTCATCGGGGGTACGCGCTGCTGACTTCGCCCGGCTGACTTCGCCCGGCTGACTTCGCCCGGCCGGGCTCGGTGAGCGTCTGGGGCGGGACCCCGCGCAGGACGGCCCGACCTGCCGACCCCCTCCTGCCCTCCGCCGGGGCTTCCTGGCCTTCCGGAGTGGCAGGGCCGCCCGGGCACTCCCGGAGCTGGCGGGGAGCGAGGCCGGGCGAACTCCGGCGCTCCCGACTGGGAGCGGCTGGCGGCGGTGGGTGCGGGGTCACCGCCGGCAGCGCAGAGTGCCGCGGTGGGTGCGGAGTCACCGCCCGCTGGCTTGTGAACAACCCGGAGGAAAAGTTGGTGGTGGCCTTTGTAGGACAAGCGCAGAGTGACTTTTGGGACGGGAGTGTTTCTGTGAGGGGGCTAACAGTGAGGTGAGCTCCTGCTCACGGCTGTGCCGGAGAGGCGCTGGTGCTGCCCGTTCTGGAAGGAGCCGGACCCGTCCGTGCCGCGCATCCCCCGCGGGCGCGGCCTGCCTGCGCTCGCCGTCCTCTTACAGAGCGCTAAGGTCAAGTGCAAAACGAGGAACAGTAACTTTTGTGATTGTAGGATGGTTAAAAATACTCATGCTGGTTTACCGGGAAGGTATTTTAATCTCTGTGTTTTCCGAGGACTGTTTGAAGGGTGAACTGAACTGTGTTGGTTTATTTATAACTTGATGTAGAAACATAATACAGAAACGCATTTACTTGTATCAGTAGAATATTTTCTGGTTTAGGGAAGCTTAGTTTTGGCAGCCAAGTTGTCAAATTACAACTAATATGTTTGACAGTGGCAACTTTGCTAGTACGCTTTTGGCACCCTGTCGTGATTTTAGGGTCCTTTGAGTGGAAAAAGTTGTTGGTTAAGCAGTGTCTTTGGTTTTGGCTATGCTACTTTAATCTTTACAAGGACATCTTCAGGTCGGTATTCTGAATGACTTCTGTATTTATACAGAAGTAAAAAATATTGTTTATGGCTCGATACCTTCTACAATGCTCCTTGCAAATTGCTTAACTTCAGGGCAGTTGCTCTTAAGCAGCAAGAGTTACTATGTGTTATGTTGTGGTAGTATATGCATACCTTGCTACTTCTGTCTTGTGAAAGCTAAACTTTCAGTAGGCATTTTTATGCAAGTTTACTTATTTAGAGAACTTTTTACTACAGGGCAGAGATCCCCTCATTCTTTTTGAGAGGGCTTACAGTTAAAAGGCCTTCTCATGTGAGGCTTTCCCTCCCTGCCAGGTATTAATAAAATTTTTTATAAAATGGGGTATAAAGGTATTTAAAGTAAGCTTATTTTGAATCCTGAGCATTTAAGTGGGTAATGTCTAAAAACAGCATCCTTGTTGGTGTCCCTCCTCTGATTTCCCATGCAGAGTTCTACATCTCTTCCCCTTTTGCCTTCTTATCATTTCTCTGTCTCCTGATTAGGTGATGACAGTTAACCAGGCCTTTGATAGGAAATGAATTTTTCTAGTTTTATAGACTTGTCCATAAAAAGTTAGGGACTAGTCTTTACTTCTAGTGTGTATAAGCCGAACATTAAATTCCAAGAAGTAATTTATATGCAGCATTTACAGGATTGGTTAATTAGTTTTAGCATTTATTTACACTTGAAACCCAGTTATTATTAGTTAGGAAAAGAACAGTCACTATTCTGGCACAATGCCGTATATGTGATCAGACTCAGTCAACTATAGCTGCTCATGCTTGGAATTCTTGAAGAATGTATAAATAAATCTTGAAGCTGCTATCAGCCTTCTTGCCCTTTTCTAGGGTTTTTGTTCACGTAATTATACAAATACATTCAGATTTCAAATTTTTATTCAGTTTTATATTGTAACCCTGCTTTCTGATAATTAATCATTATTTTCTTCTTTGGCAGCTAAGATGAACTCAGATTCTGATCCCACCTCAAGTCCCTCTCACCCCCAGCAGCATCTTGGAAGGTCCCAGCTAAATGCTGCTCCTGTGGACCATAGTGAGAACAGTCAGAGATCTGGAACATCTTCAGCAGATTCTGCAGCTTCTTCAGTTCCTGGCTACTCCCATAGCAGGGAGAAAGCAGAAAAAAGGGGTAAGTATGGAAGCAGTTTGTATGCAAAATTAGCTGACATTAACCATTGGGAGATTATTGTGTGTATATGTATTCTAAACTCTGTTTAAAAATACTGTAAGTAAGAAAATTAATTTCTCCAATTTCTTTTAACCTGTTGTTGTGGAAGAGTCTTTTCAGCTCCTTTGTGCTGAAAAGAATATGCAGCTTCCTTTGTGCATATTTTTGACTTTTCCTATCTAATTTTTCATGTTTGTACAAAGTAATAGGAAAGAAGTTTGTAAAATTGGCAGGGAGAATTAATTAAATTTAGCATAATAATGTTGCAGTTTCATTTCTTTGTTTGGCTTTAGTTGGCATGCTAACTGTAGCTTTAAGAGAATTCTAATGTGGATGCATAGATACTACTGTAATGTAGACTGAGGGAATAATAAGCTGGTACATGGAGCCAAAATTGGAGTTAATGTTAGCAGTAAGATAAGAATTTGGATTTACAGTCATGGTACACCATGAAAGGCAGAATGATGGGATTCTTTTCCCCCACTTGCTGTGAAACCATTGAGTTTCAAAGATGGTAGAAACTGATGGGATGAGAGAAATGTCTTGTGTGAAATGTAGAACAGAAAATACCTGGCTCTTGTATTCTCCTGCTGAGTTCCAGTTTTAATTCACTTTGTAATCTAACACTTGTGCAAGGTGGTCTTGTGCTGAAGGTCTAGCAAATCTAGTACTCTTTAACTTTCTTTAAAATTGGACTTTTGATTGTGAAACTGCTTGTGTACGTGCCCTTATGCTCACAGATATGAGTCTCTCTATTGAAGGTAATAAGGCTGTCTAGGAGTTTAACTTATTAAATGCGTGAATATCTGTGTGGCACATACCAGATACAACTGAGCTCTGCACATAGTTCAGGCCAATATTGTGGCTGTGTTAGCAAATCTGTTGTTTGCATCTAATTCAGAATTGACTGTTGAAACCTTCTGGGTTCCCTATTCCAGATGGATGGGAATTTTTTTGGGAAACCTGGACATCTAACATGCCTGTGTTCAGTACCAATTTTGTCATCTAGCCCACCTGTAAAAGAATTGAAAGAATATGGAGATTTGACACTTCTAACATTAACTACATGATTGTTAATTTAGAGTCAGTGCTAATAAGTATGTTTTCTTTCTTCATTTTCCTGTTTCTTAGTATGCTTCAACAGGGAAAGAATAGCAACTATAATAGGAATATGGTATGAAGTTATCTTGGGCTTAGTTGTAATATCATTTGAAAGAGCAATACATACGGTTCTGTTGGTGGCGCACACATTCATGCAAGATTCTGGAAATCAATTCAAGCTATTTAGTGGTATTTTGCACATAGGTCCTGTCAGCTATTCTTTTCTAGCTAATTTGGAGATTTTCTTACTCTACATAAATACTGGACTTTTAAAATCACACTGATTCTTATCTTAGTTCTCTTTACAGTCCTGTGTATTTGCTAATGATCCCTGCCTATGCAGTATTATATTAGAGATGCTTCTTATTTGTGCTCCTATAAAAGAGGGCTTTTAAGCATTGATGTATTTCTCCATTTCAGTTGTGACTCACTCCTGAATACTTTAAATCTCTTCCCATTAAATTATTATTGGTGCCTGGTGCCACTGTCATTGCCCTTCCCATGCCCTTCTTAATATACACAAGTATTTAACACAGCAGAATGAGCTAGCATTGCCATTGTGTCTTGCTGGAGTCTCTAACAGCCAAGATTTTAGTGACTTTAGATAGAAAATGTCTTCAATAACACATAACACAGTATTTTTTATATGGCTGTTTTAGAGTTACACGGTTTGTCATGGTGCTAACATAGAACTGGAAACTTCATTAAAAGAAAGGAAGTTCTGGTCATCAGAACATAGAAATGGGCATTTTTTTTGGGACTTCAGAAAGAAGTGCAAATAAAAATACAAATTCAGAGATGTACATGTGAAAACAAATGCAAAAGAAAGTGATACCTCAACCAAAAAATTGGCACTTCAGCAGTTTTCCAAATATTTGAACTGACAGAGAAGGTGTTCCTTGGAATCACTGGAGTCCTTACCAATAAATAACATTCAAGTTGCTGGTTGGACTAGGGAAAGTAAAGGATTTGGACTCTCAGCCATGGTGTGTTGTGGTTTGCTTGTATGAAAGGAAATATGCTCCAGATCAGATGTTCTGGAAAGGACTGTTCTGAGTCCTTTCTTGGGAGATTAAGAAGTCAGGTGATGTTGAACAATCACTATGATCATGACTAACTCAGAGTGATGTAGAAGAGGACAGAAAAGACCAACACACTGTTGTACAGAAAGCTGTCTCAAATGTTACTAAATGCATAGAACACTCCTCTTTAATGATGACTTAAATATCTTGCTCAAATTTAAGTTACTTCTATTACAAATTTAAGTTTGTATAATTTTTAATAAATCAGCTATGGTTTCTGGTTAATGTACAGTGTGCATCTCAATTATCTGGAAAGGCAGTTTCAGCTCAGGACTATCTCCCACACACCCATGTGACCTTCTCCCACAGAAGGTCACTGGTATCCTGGGCTGCAGTAGTTGAAACATTGCCCAACAGGTGGGAGGGAGATCCTTCCCCTCCAGTCAGCACTGGAGTAAGTGCTGCATCCATTCTGGGCTTCCCAGTACATGAGAGACATGGAGAGAGTTCAGCAAAGGGCCACAGAGAATGATGAATGGGCTGCAGCATCTCTCCTGTAGGAGAGAGCTGGAGCTTTTCAGCCTGAGGGAGAGAGGGCTCAGGGGGGATCTATCAATGTGCAGAAATAGCTGAAGGTAGGGTGTAAAAAGGATAGAGCCAGGATCTTTCTAGTGGTCCCCAACAAAAGGACCAGAGGCAGCTGGCATAAACAAGAGATTCCGTTGGACCAGCAGTAAACACTTGTTTTGTTTTTTTCCTGTGAGGGTGACTGAGCACTGGGCGCTGGTCCAGAGAGGTGATGGAGTCTCCATCCTTTGACATACTCAAAAAGTATGTGGACATGGTCCTGGGCAGCCAGCTTAGGTGGATCTGCATGAGCAGAGGAGTTGAAACAGGTGACTTCCAGAGGTCCCTTCCAACCTTAACCATTTTACTAATTCTTGTAATATTCATGACAGCATATCTGTACTTCTGATCTGTGCTTTTTCTTCCAGTTTTTGTTAATATACACTGTGTTTAAGGCTATAGCATCAAAGTGAATGTTAAGTAATTTGTTTCCTGGAAGCACACATCTCATCATCTGTTCCTGCAGCATTATACTTATCTTGTAGTGTAATCCAGCAAATTAATGAATGCCTTGTCTCTGACTCAGTAAAGCACTTAAGCACACACATATCCTCTGCTGCACAGGTGCTTCCTTTGGATCAAACTCTTACACTACCATTTTTTCTTAGCAATTTTTCAGGTTATATTCTGCTAATGTATCATTAGGTAGTGTTTATGTTATTCCTTGTGTGATTTCTTTCACGATGGGAGGTAACAGTGCTTTGACAATTTATTTAGCAAATCGAATCTGGATTTAATGAAAAAAGTGTTCAATCATTAGGACAATTTATAGATACTGGTTTTGTTGTGTTAAAAAAGAAAAGGAAGGTATTCCTATTTCTACCCAAAATGCTTGCATTCTGCTTATGGTATGTTTTTGGAGTTTGGGTATGTAGGAAATGAATGAATATCTATATGCCAGCTTTCATACATAAAAATAAACGTAAAAAAAATGATTACTCTTTCAAGGATGTTCATGGACAGGGAGCTTATTAGTGAGCAAAGCATGTACACTACTAATTAGGGCTTCTGAAATTTTAAAACCATTGAGTCATCAATATCCATGTCACCAAATTACAGGAGAGTTCGTGTATAGCAGGGAAAACCAGTGTCTGCTTGCTAGTGAAGTCCATTGAAACAGATTGAGACTCTGATCTCCTAAGACACTTTCATGCTTCTCAGGTGCACAGGCCCCTCACTTTCTGTCTGGGTACTCTATACCCCTCTCACTGTTGGACCGAAAGCAGAGCAAAGAATCACAGCAAACTTCAGAGAGAAAATGCTAAGTGGATTTATTTATTTAATTAACAGATTTATGTACACGCAAGAATACTGTTTTGATTGGTTGAAATCAGACCACCCCCTTGGGACTGATTGGACAGAACTCTGATCGTCTGTTTTTCAAAACCTATTCTCGCAAACATGAAACTTATATTTTATAAACATTCAGTACAATTCCCGTGAGAAAAAAGGTTCTGTGCTGTTACATACCCCTTTCTGGTTTCTGTGTTTCATCCACTCTGTAGAATCTCCTTCTTTCAGATACAGCCTTAAAGCAACATGGAAAGAGAAAGCTTGTTTGAGAGCTCTGGAGCTCCCAACACCAAGTTCTCCAAGTCAACTTAAAGACATATTCTTGCTAGTGAAACTATCTCCTCTACTTATACACAGAGTAGAGCTAGGAAAAAAGCACTTTCACCATGTTGACTTAGTCAGCGTGTGAGTATCTGCAGTACTGCTGCTATTAATGTTTTTTGAAAGAGATGCCTGAATCCGCAGTCCAGGTAAGTGCCCTGTATTGCTGAGCTAGAAAGTAGATTTATATGTCCCAGGGGATGTTTTACTTTTGATTCAGATGAAAGGAAAGCAGAGTTGAGAGAAACTTTTCACAATACGATGGTGATCAGATACTTGACTATGATGTCTGGATTCAAGTAACTGCTTCAGTTCAGCCACAATGGTGACTTGAACTGGATGACTCTCACCCCAGGTGAGCATTTATTGTGCTGCAGGTTATGTGGAAGAGTTACCATTTCTTGTCATGCTTAAGTTCATTCAAGCATGTAAACTATCTTTCTTAAAAATTGACTGTCTGCCAGTCAGCAGGTAAAAGAGGTCATGCTAGGATCCTGGAGAAACTGGCAGCAATGTTAAGATGGAAATTTTCATATAGGCTTGAAACAGATTATTATCGGTTTATTACATCATTCATGCACATTTGCTAACCAGTAAGGTTGGAAAGGAGAAATTGCAAAGCTAAGTTACAGTGCTTGAAGAAAGGTCTCCTTGGTTAAGGAACTAGTTGGGGGTTTCTTTTGTCCATGGTTTTGCTGTAATCTCTTGTTCTAGAATTGAGAACACATGGGAAGGTGTTTGTACAGAGAGCTTTGCAGACAGAAATCAATTTCTTATATTTTATTTGTAGATATACAGAGTTCTGTGTGTACTTAAGCTATGAGGGTTTTTTTGTATCTCTAGGAAGAGAATTATTTTATTAATTGACTGACTTCAAATTTATAAATAGTAAAAACTTTTAAACAGTTTACAGTGCATTGCAACAATTTACAACAGTGAGTCTCCAAGGCATTGCTAAATGATAAGTAACAAATAGGGAGCTTCTCTTATTTACAAATATTTTCCAAGTGTTAGCCTCTTCCACTTAAGATTACAAAGAACCTTTGCTTCAGAGCTCTATTTTGGCACCTCTGTGTCTTTACTTTTTGGCAGTTAGCTATTACAGACTAACTCTTGAGGCAAAGTGAAATGTTTGTGCAAAGCTTGAAGAAATCTCAGAAAAACCTTTGATTATTTGAAGGGGAGGATTATACCTTGAAGTATTAATTACTTAACAATTCATCTGTCAGTTTATTAATGCCCCTTCAAACTTATTCAGGCTCCTGGAAAGCTCATTTGCCAGGCATTACTGTGGGAGAGAAAGGATTCTGTCCAAACAAAAGGTAATGACTGTATTTTCTGACAAAATTTTGGGACATTATCTTTGTTGGTGCAGAACAATGGAAATGGGCTTTCCATGTCTGCTGCTATTGTCAATGGCATGCTGTTGTTTTTACCATATATGGGAGGAGGATTGAACACCCATTTATTTGAGGAAACATTCTTCATCTTTCCCTCTTCCACGATTTGAAATACATAAATGGGTTTTTTTGACTGATAACAAAGATACTATTACTGCTAACAATTTTTTACATTCACATGATGGACCAAATAATGAAAAGTGCCCTAGCTCAGTCTTCATCCATTATTTTCCAGGTGGATTGATTTCCTAATCTGTTTATGATAACAAAATTTCTAGCATAGTCCCAGGGTGCTGGAAGAAGGGAGGGTGGAAAGGGAAGAGCTATCTTCATATTAGTAATTTATGTTATGAAATGGGAGTGGCCCTATAAATTCTTTGGTGCAAAGGAGTCGATGTTCCTTTTGTACAAATTAAAAAATTTCATCTAGTGGTTGGAATCTTCCAATTTGGTTTCCTTCAGAAGGGATCCAGTAGGTGTGTTGTGTTCCACTGTGCAAACAAATCCCTGTTAGAGTACAGTAATCAAGGAGAGACTTGGAGCTGTTGTGTTGCTGGAGAGCCCCTTGCAGCAGCAGCTCCACTTCGTTGTGAAAGTTGGAAGGTGAGACTGAGAACAGTAAACTGGGAAGTAAAGCTAATCCTTTGAAAAGTTAGGTAATTATTAGAAATGCTTACTTAAGTCACTGGATTTGTGGATTTGCTGAACAGTTGGAATGGTCTTTTTTTAAGGGCCCCTCTGTTTTGACAGCGAATGAACTGCGGGAGTGTCAATGTGGGGAAGTGCTCAAACTGCAGCATTGCTGAAATTCCATGTGCATTGTGCAGGTTGTTATGATAACTTTCCATCTGCACCTACAAAAATATGTGGGCTTGGTGAGCTCCATGGTCTCAAAATCTCACACTGCTTTTCATTGCTTTCTCCTGGTTTTTTTTGGTGGAAAGGGTTGATACTGATGATTATCAACTAAGAAATGACGAAATGCTAATTTAACTCTACAGTTTTGGAACTGCAGATTTATATTAGATTTATCCCAGCTCATCCATAAAGGATTCAATCAGAGATGCCTACATAAAAAAAGCAGCAGGATTGGATCATTATTTATGTGTAAAATTGTTTTAATGACTTTAAAAAGATCATTGTACAATAATAGCTATGCTAGAAAAATATAGCTTTTAGGAATAGTTTTCCCTCTACTCCTAAAATTTATAGTCTATAATATCACTCTTACTCTTCCACCTACATGCTTTTTTTTATTGCTCTCCTGACAATTTACCTTCATTTTGTGGGGGTGCAGAAGTCGTTCCCATTTCAATTTAATTCTATTTGATGATTTGGAATTGTGGTGTGACTAAGCCTATTACCATATCTACAAATGCATTGCTCCTCCCAGAGAAAGTAGAGTTGAGTCCTAGACCTGAACAGCTCTGTAAACAAATGTTACTCCCTTCTCTCCCGTCCCTGTTATTTTAGAATAGAATACCTGTCAAAGTATGCTGGTGTAAGAACTCCAAATTGTTCTTGGGACAAGTAGGACCATCTTAAGATCTGACCATGGAGATTAAAGGCATGAAAGAAAAACATGCAATGTACTCTTAATTGTACCAAGCTCTTACTATGCAGTTTAGAATCCAGGAGGCTTCTGAATGGATGGAAGGATTCAGCACTCATGGATGAGCAGCTAAGCATCTAAAGTTAATAAAATCTTTCATTGCAAATCATTGATGTCTGTTGTGCAAAGTATTTCTTCTCCTCCAGTCAGTTCCTCTGTGTCATTATATTTGGTATGTACAAATCATGTTTATGACATGACACTTGATGCCAACTTTTAAGTGAAATGTCAGTCTTTTCAGAAACTTTACTCCTACATAGTTACTGCACACAATACCACTGAACTTCTGGAACTTGTGGAAAGGGAGTAGGAGGATTTCTCTAGAGACTCAGACTGGCTCTACTGAACACTGAAAGCTCAACAGAACAATCCAGTGACACAAAAAAGCTGTTAGGAACTGCATTTATTGTTATAAAATGTACAGATCAACTTTTTCTAAAAGTACATTGATAATGGACTACTACCATATCCTATCTGTGGGTGAAAGAAAGAGATCTGACATCTTTCACTTTGGAGATAAGCTTGCACAGCATTCTGTAACAAAAGAAATTATTTTTATTTTGTCATTAATTGTGTATGCTTGTACTCCTAAGGGTGTCTGAGATTCTAGAAAGCTTGTTTCTTAGTGAAAACAAAATCTGTAATAAAAAGCTGTATGCTGTTCCCTGAAATTGTTGCATTTGTTTGATTTTGTTAATTAACTTACCAGATTTGTGCTTAAGGAACTTTTCCTACATAAAGCTCTGTGTAGTGCTGTATTAGAATTACCACCATAGCCTTCCAAAAGCGACTGGAGGTATTACGTAGGATGTGACGCCAAAAGAAATACCTTCTAGGCAGATTCTGTACAAAATGTGTTGCTCTACCTGTATGGGTTGATATCCATGGGCAGGCACCCCCATAAGCTTTCATTTTTCTACTTTTTCTTGACTATTTCTTGCTTGACAAATACACTTCCATTATTTACTTTGTATGTATATGCATTCTTGTTGTCTGCTTCCTACCCAGTCATAAAATTACCTTCATACTAGCAAATGAGCTATTACTGAAAATCCACCATAAAAGGATTTTCTACAGCTAGTATACTTAATTGGTGAAAATTGTTAAAGCAAGTTCATTCACTCTTCTAACATAAATTAACTGCTTTATGTTTCTGACAGGGTGTTATTTCTGATAATTCAGTCATGCTTTGGGGTTTGTTGGTGGTGGTTTTTGTTCTCTTTTTAAGTAGCACAGTAAGAATACATGATTACAATACAATCCTATCATAGTTTTGAACAGTGCAGTAAGACCTCTACTGACTTCATGAGAAGCTATAACATTTTCTGATTGTGCTATAGCAAAGGTAAATACTGGATGAATAGAGAACAAGACTGATGAAAGCTGAGGTATAAGAGAAGAATTCCCTTTCAGCAGTTGTCTGAGAATCCCATTCAGTCATGCAGAGGTGCAAGATGCCAGTGCCTCAAAGCAGTCTGCAAATATGGAGGTTTTGCAGGTGGGTTGTCTTCAGCAGCTGGATGCTCCGTTTGTAAGAAACCAAATGATGCTTTTTCTTGTAGTTCATTTTGGGTTATTTCTGCTGAAGGCATGGAAATCCAGGGAACAGAACACATCTCAGCGCTCTTAAGTGCAAACTGAGGATGAAAAATTAATATTAAAAACTGACTGGCTTCCAGCAAGCTGATTGTCTTTGTAGGTGTTTATGGTAATAGTTAAGATGAGTTGTGTCCTTTGGTGCACTGCCCTAAATTCTTTTGGCACAGGATTCATAGCATGTTTTTGACCTGTTACTGGCTATTTCATTTTCAGTCTAAAACAATGCTGGGTTATATAGCTGCATTTTAATTTTTTTTTCTCTGGTGGAACATGTGGCACAGAGTCCATTTGTGATTCTCAACTTAATTGTAGAACAGTTAGACCCTATCTGGAAGTAGTACTTAGGCACTTCTATTAATACTAAGAATGGGATAAGCTTTGCATGTTGCACTTCAGAGGCTTATTTTGAGTAATAGCTCATTTGCTAGTATGCTAGTATGAAGGAAAACTGAGAACATAGTATGCTAGACATAAAAAAAGATTAAGTAAAAATCCAATTTCAAGTTTGTCATAATGGAAGTCATAGAAGAGGCTTTTTCAAATGCAAGTAATTCTTTATCTGTCTTTTCTGTGCCCTGTCAGTCCCCACCTACACATTCATTTGTTCATCTTACCTTGTGGAGCATGGTGGGAGGAGTGGAATTTAGCAGTGCACATAGTTTATCCATACTAGTATCCTCTCACAGTAGAAGCAAGTCATTTTCCCTGTAATTCAGACAGTACTCCCTTTCTTATTCAATTACAGTAAAGCCTTGCTAAATCAGTAAAGTGATATATGCCTGAAGCTCCAAGTGCAGTGCTGTGCAATGTGACAAAATTCAGTTCAGACATCAGTGCTCTTCAAGGTATATAGAGAATTTTTTCATATGTGGGAGAAGATCTAATGTCAAAGAAGACATTCTTCACTCCCTGCTCCCACCCCAGTAATTTAGGTGGTGGAAATGCCTGGGGATAAAATCTTGTTCCACACTACTCTATCAAATGTCTCAATTACTCTTGTCAGTTAATAACATGACACTGAGGGAGATGCCTGACATCCCGTGACTTCTTGTAAGTAGAAAACCCTCTTAACTGAAGTAGTGAGCTTTTGGAATAAAGCTAATGAAAACAAAAAGTGCAGTTTTTCTTCCTCTGGATGCCATCCAGCTTTTTCATATACTTGAACTAACATGGGCGTGTTCCAGTTTGTGAAGGCTCACAGGAGTTGCTGTCAGTACTGAGTGCTAGCACTAGAGATTGGTGACAGGCTTTTTCAGGTTCAAGATTCTTGTTACCTTTCTCATTGAGAATCCTTTACACTATTATTTACAGCACACCTGTTAGAGCCAGGAGGCTTTTTCTAAATGCAGTGCTAGTGCTATCCTTACTTTATTCAGAATGTTCTTTAGCTACTTGCGGCCTAGAAATATTTAAAAAGCCTTTTTAAACTCATATAAATATTTGGCATTGGCCAAATACTTTTAATCTGTTTTTTAGTTTTTATATTTGTAAAGACATTGAATAATCTCTTGTTACCTTCTCCATTTCATTCTCCTCAGTTTCTTCCCCAGGTTATAAAGCTCTGATAATAGTGTCTTATTAGCACTGAGCTGTGTTTTTCATAAAACACTGTTACAACTCCAAGGTGTTACACTGAGTGATAATGGTTCAGAGCTTATCACTGTGTGTGCAATGATAAAGTGCCTTCGTGGTTTGCTGCATTTCATCTGGCCTTTTATCACTTAATGAGTCATTAAATCCTTCAATCCTTTTGCTGCTTTTGCTTGAGTTTTTTGTTGTTTTTTTTGCTGAATAACACAAAATGATCAACAGATTTCGGCACCTTGGTATTAGCCCCTTTTTTTTCATTCACATATAAATGTACTGAATGATTTAGACCTTATTTTATGTCCCTGTGTGCCTAAACCAATAATCTTTCTCCTGGGAGAATAAAAGCTGTGTTTTTCTAATCTTCATATTCTATTCCTTAATCCCTCACTTTTCCATGCTGCATTCTAATTTGTTTAGAGGGCTTATGTGAGAAGCCCTACTCCCTGTCTTTGGAGATGGAAATATGAGCTGGATCCACCTGTCCAACCCAGTATCTATTTTTTTCTTAATTAGGGAAAAATGGGTTTGTATCTTTTGCTTTCTCCAGCTACTTAACATATAAAGTTATTTATTAAATGTATTTAAAATCACATCTTGTTTTTGAATGTATAATTTTCTGGGATGTAGTTGGGGTCGTTATTGTTGCTTTCTGGCCTTTTTGCTGCTCTGTTTTTTGTCAGCGTGTCTTAGTCACGTTTATTCAAACAAAATATTAAGGACACTACCTTTAAAACTCTATACCTAAACCTACAATTTACAAGATCATTTGGAAGACTGCCTGCTTACTTTTGCTTGGCTCACTTTGCTGGGCCACCTTGATAACAATTTTCACCTGTGTCAATTGTCAGATCTTCTCGTGGAGTAGTGAAAACGGTTACATATTTTCCTAGGTGTGTGCTCAGTGAGCTTGGAGGTGTGTTCCCACTGGGTAGGACTGAACATAGCATTTGTGTTGTGCATATGCTTAGCTGTTTCTGACTGTTTTCAGTCACGTCAGGAATACTTGCTGTCCTGTGAAATGGCAAGGCCAATCCAGAAATCTTGTTTCATATCTTGTCATCTTGGATCCTTGATTCTCCCCAACACATGGGTTTTTTCCTCCTCTTTTTGCACATTCCTGTCACTTCTTTTTCTGAGGCCAAATGAGTGCTTGAAGTCACCATCATATAAAGTGTGTGTGCCATACAGTTTTCCTTCATAATCTTAGTGTGGGTGTTGCTTAATGCATTAATCTTTTGTTCAGTAGAGTTTCCATGAGCTTTAATGTTCACTTGTGAAACCTGTAATTTCTTTTAAACTTACATATTTTGTATGAATGCTTCATTGTTGCTTCCTGTCTGAGAAAGCCCTTTCTGTTTTCCTTTTATCCTGTTCTCACTTGGTTTTCACCTTTTCATTCAAAGCACTTAGAAACCCCCAGCTTGTGTTTGTTTAAAAAAATTGTTTGTTGTGCATGATAGCGTAACTGTCATGGGGCTGGCCTCCAATAACTGTGTGAACAAATAAGATCTTAAGCTCAAAAGGCATAAGAAATTGTGGTCTTCTAAAATAACCGTTTTTTTGCTTTGTTATTCCCTGTTCATGGTCTTTGGCCTCTTGCTTAATCTGGAATTCATGTGCTGTAGCTGTGACCTAAGAAGAAAGCTGTGTAGACCTGGCCAGGGGGTGATATGAGCAGGCAAGGGGCTAAAACTCCCTTGAGATGCGTAAATCCACTGCTGAGAGCTTTAATGTGTTTGTGTTGGTAGGAAAGTAATCTACAAACCCTTTTATTATTCAGCATGCACTCTGTTGATTCTTTCTGCATGAAATAATTTAGTAGATTTTTTTGAAGGAAAGCAGTGATTCCTAGTGGTTAGAAGAGCACTGAGAAAATTGAGGGTGTTCTGTGTGATGGGTGTGTGTGTATGATCCCCTCTCTGTGTGTATATATACACAACTAAAAATCTTTCATTGTGTGAAAGTACTATTATGTGCCTTTAAAGATTTCAGAATTCAAGAATGAAGTGTCATACTCACTGTCACTTAAAATGTTGTGGTTTTGGAAGCAGTGTTTGTCTAAAATGTGTGTAAAACATTTTTGCTAAATATGTGATCAGACACCTTGCAACAAGTTAGCCAGCTACAGTGATGCTGTCATGATGTGATTCAGTTGTGTATGTAAAGGGTATTAAAAGGATTTGGAATCCATTGCATCTATTATTGATTTGTTCTAGAATACTGGGAAATAAATCTTAAAACAACCCCAGTTTACTTTAAAGATCAAGTCTTTTGCATTGAAAATACTTTTTATCTAGATTGTGTAGGTCTTCTTCAAAACCTTGTATGAATCTTGAAGTTTTAGTGTTTTTGTTGAAGTTTGTTGGGTTTTAGTCTTTAATATAGTCCGGAGATGAGGCTTGGATATGTTATTTAATCTATAATCTATAATGGCTTCTTCCTTTTGTGATTTAAAATTTTAAGCACTGGTATCTTGCAATCTCACTTGGACTAATTGCCTACTGTGGATTGACTGCGTTTTTATCAATTTAATGGCTGAATTTCAGAGGTAAGGGACAGTAATTGCATCCTAGCATATATTTAAGAAACTGAAATGTTTCCTTTTTAAACATTTCCTATTTCTGATCAAAACCTAACAGAAATAGTAAAAATGCCTGCCTATGACAGAATGAATGCTAAATTCTCATTTGAGCTTATAGAAACAAAGCTGAAATCTTACTTTATATGGCCAATGTGCCAAGGAATGTGTAAAGCTTCTAAAAGTAAGTAGTTGTCTTTAGTTTTCATCAGCCTGTTTGCAACCTCCCTACATAAACACTTTTGTTTAGACTTCTATATTCTGAGTTATTTCTCCTGGAGCTGTAAAACATACTTTTTACTAGGAAAACAGAAATTACTCTATGGTTATGTTTTGCCAGTACCATTGAAGACTATCAATTAATAACAGGCAGTTTTAGCTTAGTCTTCTTCTGAATGCTGTATGACTATGAAATGTATACAGGTCTTTATGTAATGACCTGTTTTATTGTAATGAGTCTTTTTGAATAGATACTTTCATAAAATCAGTTTTTAGAGACAGCTTTAACCTATTCAAAGAAAAGCCTGAATATCAAAAATGGATATTTTTGTAGGCCTTCAAGGGTTTAAATGATGACATAAATGCAGCAAAGTCAGAAATACATCTGCATCATACTTTGCACATCACAAATAAAATTTTTTCTGTTCTTTTTTTTGAGTGAAACTGAGAAAAATTAAAATACAGTGTCGTTTCATATTTTAAACCTAAGACTTTTATCACACTGAATAAAAAAAAGAACAAAACAACTAAAATTTTATTAATAATGTTATTGTTGCAATATCCATTAATGAATTTGTGTTGAATGATCTGTCTCTGGGAAGGTAGAATTAATTATATTGGGAACGGAATTATAGCACAGCCTGGTGATGAACTAAGCTTTACACAGTCCTGAGATTCTTGGTGGCCAAGTTGGAACTACCACAAATGTTAAATACTGACCACCCTTCTACATCCCTGGTCTTCATTTCTTTCTTCTATGAATGCTATGTGCTGTCTAAAACTTCTGTGCTTTCACTTGCCTGCTTTCATTTGAATGACTGCAGTGCTTGTGAGCCTTGAATAACTGATAGACTTCATTGGCTTGTATTAATGCATCTGACACAAAACAGCTAGTGAAGTCTATTTTAATTGTCATAAAAGATGTATGAAGTATTGCAAGATGAGTGTTCTTGTCTTCTGGAAATCTTTATATTCAAGACAGAGTAAAATTTGACATTAAAAAGGCATGAGTTTTAAGCAAAGCTGGAAAATAAAAACTTCCACTGACAGCATTTCCATTGCAGTACTCTTATGTGGGAGGAATACACATAAAGACATTTTCTGACTAAAAACACACTTAAGAACAAGGGTGATAAGTTATAGTCATCACTTCTTCTGGTATTGTTATGGGGGATGCATAGACTCCTGTGTAGTTGTTTGTTCAGGGCTGAGCTGAATTGATTGAAAGTGTGTGTTGTCCATCCTGGTTCTAAAACACACCTTGACTGTGTTTTGGACCTTGTAATTCACAGACTGACCTATGAGCAGGTCATATACCTTATGACAAAGTAGATTGATAATGGCAGCCATGAAACTGGAGTCATTCATGCTTGACCTGTTTTGTTATCTTCATTGTCTTTTAAGCAAAGGAAAAATATTGCTGGTTACAAGAACTGTAAAGATATTCTAAATTTGATCTCCACAACCTGTTCTTCCACCTTTGCCCTACAACTACAGAATCACTCCACAGGCATATTTTGAATTAACTATCTGTTATTTATATTCATAGATCACATGTGCAAGTACATAGAATTGATAACTGGGTGGGAGGGATTGGGCAGTAGGTTGAAAATAACAGCAGAAAGCATTTCTTTCCCCTGGCAGTCAGCTCTGTTAGAACAAACATTTCAGCAAGTTTCCTGCAGTAACACCATTTTTTTTGTCCTTGAAGGAGGTAGTTCACCATAAGGCTGCACATTTTTTATATTTCTTTTTTTTTATTCCCATCTTTGCAAATACCATTATGTACATGTTAATCTGCATTGTAATTGCAATAACAACTTGGTGTTGTAAAACTTTCCTGTTTTGTTTCTTCAGCTTTCTATTGTAGTAAGTTTTGTTATCTAACACATTATTCTGAGCAGGAAGAGCTGAAAGGGGTCAGAGCTGTGCCGTGCTCTTATGTGTGCCAAGTGGAGCAGGAGAGAAAGGAAGAGACTTTGCCATATAAGCTGCCAGAGAACTGCCTTTTTTGTTAGGGTTTTTATCAGTTTAGCAAACTGCTTTCTGTAGTTTGGTTTTTTTCTTGAGTATGTAAATTCCACTTAATTAGCTAACACTGACTTCTGAATGGTGCCTCCTGTATTATCCAGAGTATTACTGAAATATTTGTGGTGTTCTTAATGTGTAGAAAACCCTGAAAAGAAAAAAAAAAAGGCATTCCTAACACAGCTAGTACTGAAAATTTGATGCAAAAAGGCTTAATGAATTTGAAAGCACAGGAGGAAAAAGAAAAGTACTGCCTTGCCCAGCTTGTTTCATTTGAGTGGGGTAGGTGGATGAATGTTATGCTTCTTTCAAACAATATGCTCTTTCCTGTAACTTCATGTTTATTGTTAGCAGAGAGCCCCTGAATGATGATTGCTGGTGTTAATGGTGCCATCTGAAAAACAGGCTTCTGGCTTGTTTAGAGCTCAAATTATGTTGGTTATATATCAGGGCAAGGAGATTAAGTAGTTAATTTTGCTGGGATGCTGTTTGCCTATTTTACAATAATATTTTTACAGCTTTTTGAAAAGACCAAGTACTAAATGAAAATGATTTTTCATTATGTGCCTTGTTTAGCCAGACAACGTTATAATCTGGCATTAGAATTTTTCCAAGTGGAACTTGGCAGACAAAACTGTGGCATGGTGAAGAAGAAATCTTACTTCATGGTTTGCTCTTGTTAAATACATCCATTTTAATGGAAGTGTTGGCTTGTAGCCTGTTCTTTGAAAATAGTCCCAGCACCAGGGTGTTAGAGAATGCAAGTAGGCCTGTTCTTCAGGAGATCATGTGGAATGGGGTTTATTTCTTCCTGCCATCTTCTGAAGAAGAGCTGATACTGACTGGCCCCGCGGCTGGCAGGGCTGCTCAGCAGCTTCTCACCTTGCTGCTGCCCCAGTCAGGCAGGAACTGTAACTTGGAGTGGATGTCTGAAAGTCACTTTCCTACACCTGGAAACTGCTTCCCAAGCACACCTCTCATGCTGCCACTGCCCACAGGACGTAGCTACGAAGTGTCACAGTGTGTTTGTGTGGGGTAATGTGCTAAATAGGGGTCAGACTTTGGTGCTTACTGTAGAATTTGGGTCTACCTTTCTAACTATTATTTTAGATTGGTTAATTAGTAAAGCCGTAACTCAGAGTGAGTGGTCAGTTGTCCATTGTTACCCAACTTAAAACACACGTTATATTGATTTTTCTCTTTAAAATTTTTCCAAACTAATTTATGAGACGTCATCTCATAAAAGAGTAGCAGTCCTGGCCTTTGTCAGCTTTGCCATTAACTAATTCTTCATTCATGAAGTAGCATTGCAGCATGATGTTGTTTATAAACACTGGATGTCAGATAAAGCTCTCGAGTTTTTCTTTATGATTGACTGGTGGAGTATTATGATGCTTTTGAAGAAAACCAGTTGTTTAAGTCTGTATGTATTCAGTAGATGGGAAAGAAGAAAAATACTAGGTGGAGTGTGTAGCAAAACGAAAAAACTCAAGGTTTAGCAGGTGTAATTGTTGTTAGTTTCTGTATGCTCCAGAGACTGAGGAACTGAGCATTCAAATACACTGTTTTAAAGGCTGATTAATTTTTCAAAATTCTAGAAGAGGTTCCAGTGCTAAGTAAAGAGATTGACAGGTGAAAGACTGAAGTGCTATCAAGAAAGGAATAGTAATAGTACAAAAGCTGATCCATGTTACATATTCTACATGTGCTCATATTGATTGTAATGAATATTCTATTGAGAGAGGAATTTTGTGGAAGTAAATGAAACACTGTACACTGTGTCATCCTGTGGCATGTAACAAATAACAAGGGTAAATATGCTGAAGTACAATACTGAGATGGAGGGTCAATACTGTAATAAGTTAATTTCCACTGTTCTTGCAAAACAATTGTGTTGGATCTTTTAGTTATGATCATTTAATTCTTCAACTACATATAGCAATGATTTTTAAAATACTTTAAACTATTGCTAGTAAACACTTTTCTTTATCAAATTAATTTGTAGAGGGCATGAAGGAAGAACCTGAAGTGCTCTTTGAAGAACTGCTTGAGAGGGCCAAAGCTGGAGAACCAAAAGCACAAACAGAGGTAATTTTATATGGTTTTTGTCCGGTCTTGTTTACTCTTAATTCCAAAAATAGCACTGCCTGCTGCAGAACTATTATCACTTCCTCAGCTGAACTGTGTCTGTTTAGATGCTAAACTATTCAAAGAAAGGTGGTGCCATATGGTTTCTCTGCCTTGAGAAATGAGAGTGTGAGTGGCTTCAGGTCCAACTCTTTAGCATGGAAAAGGTACAGAACTGATGTTGCTTTTATTTTTTTAAAGAAGTATGTGTGGGGGTGTGCAAATGTGCAGTGCTGAACCAGCAGCATTTAGCAGTCCCTTATATACAGAGATACCAGGGCTCTTAGGCTGGACTCCATGGAGGAAACTGCCACTGAGGTGCTTTAGCAGGGTCAGAGTTTGGTTGGCTGATGTTTTGCTCATTTCTCTGTTGAATTAACACATTTTAGAAAATAAACCCTTCCTTGTTGATTGAAATTAGCTGTGTTTACTTATTTAATGGCAGATAAAATTGAATTAATAATAACAATGCTGTCGCTGTATTTGTTAGCACTTCAGGTTTTCCCTTAGGTTTTAGAAAAATTGTACCAGTTTTCCACTGCATTGCATCGTCTGGTGTATTGGTCTAGTATAAATAGCTTAAAATTGACTAGAAGAGTTTTATTTTGTGTTTAACTTGCTTAGTGTTTTACTTGAGCATTCTTTTCCAAATTCAGCTTTGATGCCAAGTAGGAGAGGTTGCAGTCTTCTGCATGCTCACTGGTGGTTTGGATTTTTCCCCAAGGATGACCTCTCGTATTGTAAATAAAAATCAGAGGTGGGGATGGGAAAGAAATTCTTTTAAAGCTGGTGAAAAAAAATACGGCAGTGCTAGGCTTGTTCTCCATTCCATCTCAACTGGTTTGAGGGACAGGCTGACCTTGGAGTTGTAACCTGAGACAGTAACAAATTCCTCACTTTGAAACAGCTGGTAGCTTTGTGGAGGGTGAAACATTATCCTTGAGGAGAATCACTGCTGTAAAATCTATCTTTTGGCTCTATTCCTCCATATGAAAGAAAGCCAACTCCGTAAGATTCTTTCAGGATATAAGTTCCATTTGAGTAAGACTACTCAGAAATACTTACATAATCTAAGCCTATGATGCACATATATGTGTATAAATGATGGGGGTTTTTCGTTCACAATTAATTCCACTTTCACTCCTTTCCTTTAGCTCTCTAACTGTGTACATTTTCTATTCCCACACAATAATGGGATTCTTATCATAAACATATACAGCATACAATTTTGCTTCAGTATGCACTCAGGATGAATTACTGCCTGAAATGGAACTCAAAATACAGTAATTTCTTTTTTATGCAGTCACATTTCTTGTTACTTGTAGAGAGACAATTAGCTTTTAGTATTTAAAACCCTAAAAGAAATTTATTTCTTCTCTATTGTTGAATACATTCCTTTAGAATCAATTAGAAAAATGTATTTTTATTTCTTACCTTTGTAGGAGTATGAGTGAGAAGCTGAGATGCCACTTCTGTGCTGTTTGTTAACAATTACAAAGTCAAACACAAGAAATCAGCTGGTTCAATGGCTTGTAGTTATTACTCTGTGTTTTTCAAAACTAATTCTGCAATTACTTATGGAAATAAATGCACTCTGAGTGCCTGTCAACATGTATTACTGTAACTTTATGTTTTGGGGTTTTTTTAATCGAGAAGTAACTCGTATGGCAGTTACATAAATAAAACACCCACAGCTGGAATTTTGTAGTGGAGAAAAGGCAGTTCTGGGTCTTTAATCAGAGGATGTCTGCAAGGGGACTGCTTGAGATGACCACCTCATTTAGCAAAGCCAGAGATGGGAGCAAGCTTTAGAGAAGTACAGTGTGACGGTCTGTGTTAAGCTGTTACCAACTGTGACTTAATTTCACCGTTTTATCTCATGGGAGGGAGAGAATCACAGACTGCTTAAATGGCAGATCTGAGGTTAACACCTTTCCCCATCTGTTCTACCTCCTTTGACTGCTGCAGGCCAGAGCTTTGCAGCCATTTTCAGGTGGTTTGATGTAGGAACTTTGCTATTAGAACTACAGTCAAGCCAAAAAGCAGTTCAGTCATAAAAGAGGTGTTACACTATCATTTTGCTTGTGCAGTAGCCTTTTGTGCCCTGACTAGTCCCAAGATCTGTTAGTTGGTGTTGCAATACGTGTTTCTATGTCCAGCAGGTCCTTGGGAACTTAAGAGCTGCATGATTAAGTGCTGCTACTCTTGAAGCTTTGCTCAAAATCTCAATGGCTATAAATATAAACATGCTTAAGAAAAGCTGTTCTTGTCTGATTGATGTTATTTGCCATGTAACTTGCTTAAGCAATTCCTTTCTGAAATAAATAGCTGAAGGAACATCTGCAGTTGAGTGATAGGTTGCCATGCAATTGCTGAGATCTTTTTTTTTTTTTGTCTCATACACTCTCTTCTTGGTGTGCACCTCCCATTGAACTCTAGCATGACTTTGTAATCACTGTGTGGATTACCTAGTCCAATTTTCTCCTTATTTCTATATGGTTTTGGATAGCTTCACTATATGTGCTATGGATTTAATGTCTACTCAATAACTGTCTGTGTGGAAGTTGTTGGAGCACTCACTTAAGTGTATGAAACCAGTTAAATGGCTGGGGAAATAACCTTTACAGGAAGAAGAAAGACCTTTTTGATTATATCAGTGCATTTAATCTACATAAGGATAATGTGATTTATTAATCTTTCAACATAGTATTTCTTTAGTCACCTTCAGTGGCAGGACCAAATGCTGTAGTAACAAATGCAAGTTTCAAAGAAACTTTCAGTTATTTTTTTTCCAGCAGATAATGTCGTGGAGTTACAAATCCATACTCTTAAGGTATTGCATTAATTGCTCCTAGAATGTAGCTGAAGTAACATTAGGGAGAGAGACAGACTACAGTGAGCCCAGCAAAAACATATCCCAGATTCTCCAGGTATGCAGATTAAATGTCCAGTGGTTTTGGTCATTTTCTGCCATTTAAATTTTTATTGCCTTGTGGTGTGATAAGAAGAAGTGTTTCATACTGATGTGTAAATATATTTACTAGTATATTTTCATATATTTTAATTTTTAGAAGGAAGAAAAAAGGTGGTGTTCTTTTCTTACCTGTAAAACAGTAATAGAGACAGGTGCTTGGTAATTTCTGTAATCCTGAATAAGAGAATTTTTATAAGTTTTTTCACTGAATTTGCTTGATGCTTAAGCAGTACTAGTTTTATTCCATTCACCAATTAATCACGAGTTTGCTTTGACCTTCAGTGACAGATTTGCTCTAAGTCAGGGATTGCCCTTCTTGAAGCTTGCTTCCATGTCAATGCCTTGTCAATAACTTCATCTGAATTTCTGACTGTTGGCACAAGATTATATTACACTTACTTTTTCTGGCTCTAAAATGAGGCTAGCAGTATTGTTTGGTCATTGTTGTAGGAGGAAAAGAATTCAAGAAAACTTTTAACATTGGGAGCTTCACCTGATCCTGCCAGATGCCTGAACACTGATGGCAACTAATTCACTGACCTGGCCAAATGTGTTGCAATTCTTTCTTGCTTCCAGTTCTTCCAGATCTTTCCAACAGAAGATCAGCTTACAACTATGTTCTTTAGTGCTAGGAGCAAATGTTTTGACCTTTTGTTCAGAGAAAATTTACCATAGCTGAATTCCTGGGGTGGGAGGGAAGAAGAGAGAGACATAGAGACAAAGTAGAGTATATTTCAGTAACTGAAGGAGTTTTGTTTCTATTTATTATAGGTGGGGAAGCACTTCTTGAGATTAGCAGAAGAGGAGGATGAAGAACTCAACAATTGTAGTGCAGTTGACTGGTTCATCCTTGCTGCTAAGCAGGGTCGACGAGAAGCTGTCAAACTGCTGCGTAGATGCCTGGCAGACAGAAGAGGTATGGGTTCTCTGAGGCTTCCTGCTTGCACTTCTCGCATTAACTCCTCTTTTCAGAGTTAAAATGAGTACAGTATTGTTTCAGATAAAGTGTGATGGAAATTGTAGTGGACAAATTGCATGAGTACTTGCTAACAGACTGTTCCAATAGGTAATTTAAAAAGCATTCATTACCAATAACAGCTTATTAAAGCATTTTTATTAATTATTTGCTTGAATTCCTTCATTAAATCCATGCATGTTCTTCCTTCCTCACCTTTCATTGAAGCTTCTTTTCTTTGACTCTGGAGATTGTATATAACCACACAGAAGCCACATATCTGTTGTTTCATTCTTTTGCCCCTCTCCAGCCTCTGTTCTAATTGGTCTTTTTCACTGTCTTCTCCCACTTTAAGATTCTTGTCTTCCTTCATGCTATTTCCCCTGCTTGGAATGGTCTCTTCTCGTCTGCTGACTATCTGAACTCTTATGAGGGGGAAAAACCCCAACAAAACAGAAAAGAAAAACAATTTTTATTCAGTTCTTGGTGCCTTTGCATGTCACCTATGCACTGCCTTTTGCCTGATCTGTACTTCAGAAATTGAAGCAAGACATAGTATAATGCATATCTTGCACATCTTTGAAGTACAGTTTAAACTTAAGCAATGTGCTTTGATTTTGATAAGCAATGGACACAGAAGGGCATTTGAATAATTTACTTAGGTGGTCAGAATGTGACTGAAACTTGAGAAGTTTCAGACTAAACTGAGAAAAATAAATTGTGAGCAAACCTATCATGTCTGCCTGGATGTGGGATAAGTGTCTAATGTATTTTTTCTTTTCTTGAGGCATCACTACTGAGAATGAGGAAGAAGTGAAGAAGTTGTCATCTGAGACTGACTTGGAGAGGGCTGTGCGAAAAGCTGCCTTGGTCATGTATTGGAAATTAAACCCAAAAAAGAAGAAGCAATTAGCAGTTTCTGAACTACTGGAAAATGTTGGGCAAGTTGATGATGGAGGTTTGTTTATGTACTGATTTATAGTATTGATAAAATACAGACTTATGGGCACAATACAGCTAAAAACCTAAAGGACTTTATGAACATGAGATAATAGTAAATGTTTGATCTACTTAAGGTAATGTAACTCTCTTAATGACTGACCCTCTTTTAATAACTGTGCTTTCTGGACCAACACTTGCTGTAGGTCGTGGGTCAGTTAAGCACTTACTCAAGTGACCATATATTTAAAATATCTTCATTTAGCACTCACTATCTTTGGATAATAGGTATTTTATGGCTTTGCTGTATTTGATTTTTTTTCCGTCCAGCAGTCATCCTGATGATACCTTACTAGATCACCTGATTCACTCTGCCACTACAGCACTAAATGTTAGCTATGGCAGTCCTGTTTCCTTTTCTAATACAGTAACAGGAACAAAGAAAACTATATAGCCACTTGTTATCTATTTATATGCAAGTCTTGTCTTTTTCTTACTTTGAGGAAATACCTTTTCCCAGATGTTGCTATTACTGTTTGATCACTTTAATTGACTGCTTTGACTTTCCATAAACTTCTGTTATTGAACCAGGTGATGAGAAGCAGCCTGGCCCAGTCCCAAAGTCCGTGCAGAAGCAGAGAAGGATGCTGGAGCGATTAGTGAACAGTGAATGTGAGTGCATGCTGCTGCTTTCAGTCTTGGCCAGTGGTTTTAGTTGCTGGTTTGTTTTGTTAGTAAACAATTTTGTGCTGCCAGACTAAGAATGTGAAGATGGTTTGGATTGCAATAAACTGATGGTGTCAGTTTATTCTATGTGCAGGAAAATAACTGATCTGCATGTGACATCACCAGAAGACATCACCATTACAGTCAACTACTAAAGGGAGTTTGCATGTCATTTGTTATTTTTATATTCTTGCCCTTTCAACACTCAGAAGTCTATTCAGCAAAAAAGATTTTGCACTTCCTATATTCTTTTAAGTTCTAAATGCAGTAAGCTTTCTGATTACAGTAAGGGAATTAATTATGCACCAATTTAATGCATACAGATCCTTCGTTCTGTTTGCCTTGCTTCTGTTTGCCCTTCCCTTATAATTAATATTTGTCTTTTCATATTTGTTCAATGAGTGATTTAGGAAAGATGCACCAAGATACTTCTTTCATTATTTACAGCTGCTTAGTTCATGTATTGCAAAGAATTAAACCCCTTAATACACACAGGGTCATATTTGTAGACCCAAATCTGTGAGCTTTGTAAGGTGTGGTGAGGTGGGGATTGGAATTGAAAGTTCTCCTTAGTCTGGCATACCTAAGAAATGTTGATGTGTTGGGCTTTTAGGAGGAAAGTCAACGTATTACATTTAGAAAATGAATTATCAACAATGCAGCATGTGTAGTTTTTCAAGAACAGTATTTAACATAAGGTTCAATTATTCATTGTCAAGAAAACCTCCGTTTCTTGAAAAGCACAAAGTCATATGGAATAGTTCACGTGCAATCTAGATCAGTAGTTGATGTTACAAAGCATATTATTTACTAATACATCTGTAGTTGAGATTAGGTGTTACTAAAGTGTCATACATGGAATAGGTAGCCAACTCTGGAGGTTTGCAGGCTTAAACTCCTTGAAAGATTAGATTTACATTTCATTAGGTAAATTGGGCCTTTACCTTCAAGGATTGTGTTCCTTACACAGGTGACTTGAAAAATAACATTCCTGAGAAGAGTGGAGTATTTCAGTTCTGCATTAACTTTGACAGAAGTAAAAGAGGAGCAGGGGCACGTGCCTGTGTATAAATAAGGGTGTAAGTGATGTGAGAAATAATATTTTGGAAAGCAAGCTTGTGGTCCTATCACACCTTCTGTAAGAGTACATCAGCTGTTTTTGTGACTTGGCTGCCACTTCTGGCAAGCTGGAAACAGTCCTTCGAGGACAAGACTGTTGTGTTTTGTTGTCCAGTCATTGTATCACAGTGCAGATGTGTTTGGGTTTGTTTGAGCTGTGTTGCGTTGGGGTTCTTTCCAGTCCTTCAGGTGAACTGGCATGTGCTGCTACTGAGTGAGTGCACAGAAAGTCAATTTGTTCTGGATTCTTCAGTGATTCCGAGAGTTATCCGAAAAGGAACTGGCAAACATGGGTTGTTTTTTTTTTTAAGGCTTAAATTGCAGATAAAATAACAGGGCAGTAAATGAACCTATATGTAAGTGTAGGCAGAAATTTATGTGAATATTTTTCTTTTCCTAGGGTGGATGGGGGGAGGCACGGGAATTTGTCATAACCAAATTGAAAAAAAAAATCCATGAATAATAAAGTAGAATCTACAAAATACGCTTTTTATATCAATTTAAGAGACACTTGGGTGACAAAATACTAATGACATTTAAAAATGAAAAGTTTTTATCAAACAGTTAAAGTTAAAGCTGTTACCTCTTCTCTAGAGAGCTTATACCTTTTCATGGAGGAACAAGAAAGCTGTTGCTCTCCAGCATTTACTTCTCTGACTCACTGAGTTTCTTCATTCACCTTGCCAGAAGGAGATTATTCTTTCAGTGTTAGTACATTGCCAATGCTTGGAAGATAATTTTTAAGCCAGATATATATTTGCAGGTATCTGATCTGAGTTGTCCTTAATGGGGGTATAAACAGAAAATTAGAGGTGACATTGTCAATGGGCAGTTGTTGCATGCCTGAGAGGGTGCGTGTCATTGCAGTGGATAGGCCATCTATACATAGTAAGTTAATAACTCCTTCCTTCTCAGGATGTCCCATGATCCTGCAAAAGAGCTGTTAAGGTATTTTTGTGAGGTTCTAACCATGTCTGCTTGCTGATTCTACACAAATAAGACTATTTCAGCACTGTGTATTTTTTCCCAATAAGACAAGAAATTTAGATGACACATTTCATATTAGGCTTAATGTGAAGCCCACCAAGACAGCTAAATAGTCTCAGAGATTTCTTGGTGCAAGTAATGTTACCTTAGAGTCTGTGAATAATAAGAATAGTTAGCAAAAATAAATCCCTTCTTGTTTCTTGGGAGGCATGCCAGATAGTATTTTGTGGGACATAAGGGTTCATGCATGGAGGAGGGGAGTGGTAAAAGTTCAAGCAAAGGCAGCATCCATATTGGGAGATTAAACCAAAAGATAGATTGTAAGATGCTGATTTTCTGTTGAACTCTTAACATTCCTCTTCCTGCAGTATGTATCTTGAGACAAATATTTTGTTCTGTATCTACAGTGTTTTCAATATTAAATACTGAGCTATTTATATGTTGCTTCTATAAATGTAGTATATTTAAATTAAAAGTTTTCTGGGTTCAAACCCACTAATCCTCTGATTTTAAATTTGATGAAGCAGCTCAGTTTTCTGTCTCTTTAAAATCTCAAACTAGTATTAAGCAGGCCAGCTTTCATATCTTTGTGTCAGCTGACTAGTTAAATTTCCTGTGTAGGAGGTGTGCTACAGATTTTTGTCATTCAGTTCTTTCATGTGTACAGCAATGTCATTTGCTTTAGTGTATGGAAAAGAAATCACTGTTAATTATCCTCCTTTACAAACTGCATCAGGCTTGTCTGCCACAGAAACTGGTTAATCCATGCTAATGTAGAGAACTGGCTGTGCAGAGAGTTTGAACCAGTGTATAAATCATCTTCTGTCCTGCCATTTCCCTAGTTTTCAGAGGTAACCTCATGCCTCCCTTGTACTCTCAGGAGAGGATAAGGATCTTCCAGGGCAGAGGGATGAATTTTGTCTCTATGTTAACTGAGCAAGGTCTATTTTGTTGCTGGCTGTCTGTTTTAGATCACAGTTGGTAGAGTTTGGAGGAGGCCCTTTGTATAGCCACACAGCATATTAAATTAATACACTGTAAGTAATCCATATTTAGTCGCATAGATATAATAAGTGTGTATTTCCCATAACTATATGTCTGTAACTTCTGAACTCATAAAAATGACTGTTAAATGACAAATCAGAAGTTAATTTGTCAGTTGATAACATACAGATAATTCATTACTGCTCCTGTACAAGTCTTTCTTTCCAATGCAGCTGTTGAAGATTTCTCTGAAGCAGATACAATAGTTTATGATTTAAAACTGTGACCTAATGCAGTAGTCTTTTTTTTTTCTGTGGAATACTTGCAGATAAGACACATTCACTCACTCTTTTATCCTACTTATCAGTATAATAAACTCACCGGCTGGTCTGACAAGATGTAGAGTAGTCATATATTGCTGGCACAAGGAGGTTGTTGGTTTCAGCAAAGATCTCAGGACAAGTTGCAAGGTAAACCTGTTTTGTCAGTAGTTGAGTTTTTGTAGACTAGATTCTGGCAGGAAAGGAAATTAATATTCCAATTCATAATCAATACAGTGTTGTGATAAAATTTACTCCAGGTTTTCTTTTTTTTTTTCCTAGCTAAAAAATTTATTGCTTTGGATGACTTTGTTGAAATTACCAAGAAGTATGCAAAGGGAATCATCCCATCTAACCTGATTACACAGGAGGAGGAAGATGATGAGTTGGCAGGGAAGAGTCCTGAAGAATTACCCCTACGGCTGAAGGTAAAAAGGCAATATGGAACAGGTTATGTTGGATGGGCTCTTGCCTTAAGCATCCCAGACAAAACAGGAGTGACTTGCACTTCTCTCTTAATACTTATGTTTGGTCTGTGTAGATCAGTACAAGAATTGTTGCTGTAACTTCTTTTTGGACTTGACTTCGTATATATGTTTCAAGTTTTGTATATGTGTCACATATTTAAAGGAAAGGGTAACGGTTTTCCCTGTAACAGGACAGTCTACCTTCATTACATCTTCAGTGAGGATTTAAATGTACCTGTCATCGCTGCCCTGTGTTTATTATAGATGTTATTATATGCTTCATATCTTTCTAATTTAAACAGGAGCAAGCAGGTGAGAAAAATTATCCATAGCATGAAAAGGTTCTGTTATGAGGGAATTCAAGAAAAGTGAAACTTACTGTTAGCTTCTACACAGATACTTCTCTAGATAGTGAACGGAGAAGGGAAAATTAAGGTGCATGCCTTCAATACTGGCATGAATTTTAAGCAAGGTACAGGGTGTGTGGCTGACCTGAGCATTTTTGCTGTAATTTTGTTGTCCATTATCATATTGTAGAGGAAAAAAAGGGGGGAGTGAAAGGTGTCTCTTTCTGAGCTTTTGCATAGCTAATTGTCTGAAAGAGATGCACTTATGAAAAACAAAGATACCTTCACAAATAAACAAGCTTTTGCCCAAATGATTGGGGCGTGTGTTATCCCAGTTCATCACAGTGCCACAGGTATTTGCTGGAACATTCTTGGCCATTCCCTTGACTTAATTAATATAAAAATGTAAGATCTGGGAAAAATTAAAAATTGTTGTTTTATGGGGGAAGAAGGGTTGGTTACAGTATCTAATGCCCCTATGCAATATTTGAATGCATGTTTGAAAAATCCTGTACCTTTTAATTGATCTTTTGTAAAGTGTGTGGTTGGTCATAGGGAGAGTATTCAGTCCACCAGTTTCTCCGTTGTCCAGCAACTGTGTTGGAAAATGCCATGTAAAATAGGTAGAATTTTAAGATCCTCCACAGTTACTGCTGTGAGGTTAAAAGCATCCGTAAATGTGTAGTAATTGAATTTAATGTACTGCTGCTGCTTTCAGAACAGGTTTTGTCAGCTGCATCCCTAGATACTTGGGAAGTGTTTAAAGTTAAAACCACAGCTGTAAAGACTTCCTGTATGTGTATATGAACCATAGGCACTACTTCCTGCAGTGTATATGCATAGAATGTATAGCATAATCCTTGCAGAATGTGGCAGAGTTATGCTTTAAAGTAGAGTACTTGCAGCTCAAGTAATGACTTAAGATAGTGCAGGACTGTAGCCATGTAGTTTATCTTCAGTATGAAGTTAGCAGAGCAGAATATTTGACTAGGAAGCCATTTAATTATATGTGTCAGAGGTAATGAAATACATCTTGCCTGAAATCAAAATCGCCTCTGAGCTTCGTCTGACTGAATTAATCAAAATGGAGCTAATCTCAGACACAGTAATCTTATTTTATTGGCAGCATTGATCTGAAATATAAATCTTTTCATGTCAGCTGAGGTTAGACAACTGGCTGCTACTGCTTCAGCTAAGAATATCTGTGATGTAAAGATACAAAACTTCTCAGTAATAAAATGCTTCTTTCTCTTTTTCCAGGTTGTAAAATATCCACTTCATGCCATTATGGAAATTAAAGAATACCTTATAGATATTGCATCAAAGGCAGGAATGCATTGGCTGTCTACCATTGTTCCAACACACCATATCAATGCTCTCATCTTTTTCTTCATCATCAGTAATCTGACAATTGATTTTTTTGCCTTCATTATTCCATTAATCATATTCTATTTGTCCTTCATTTCTATGGTGATTTGCACACTGAAAGTTTTTCAGGACAGTAAGGCTTGGGAAAACTTCCGTGCTTTGACTGACTTACTGCTTCGTTTTGAACCAAACCTAGATGTTGAGCAAGCTGAGGTGAACTTTGGATGGAATCATTTAGAGCCGTACATTTATTTTTTACTCTCAGTATTCTTCGTAATTTTTTCCTTCCCTATAGCAAGCAAAGACTGTATACCATGCTCAGAGTTAGCTACTGTCTCAGTTTTCTTCACAGTGACAAGTTACATGAGTTTAAGCACGTGTGCAGAACCTTACACACGAAGGGCATTAATGACTGAGATAGCTGCAGGTTGCTTATCCCTATTGCAGGTATTACCTGGGAATTTTGGCTACTTGAGATTCTTAGGTAAAACCTTCTTTACAGTTCCTGTAGGCCATTTCTTTGTGATCAATGTAAGCGTCCCATGCCTTCTGTTTTTGTACTTGTTCTATCTTTTCTTTAGAATGGCCCAACTACGGAATTTTAAAGGCACCTACTGCTACCTGGTCCCATACCTGGTGTGCTTTATGTGGTGTGAACTCTCTGTGGTCATTCTGCGGGAGTCCTCTGGCATTGGGCTTGTTCGTGCATCCATCGGTTACTTCCTGTTCCTCTTTGCACTCCCAGTGCTGGGTGTGGGCATTGCACTGATGTGTCTCGTCCACTTCATTAAGTGGTTTTTGTCTCTGGAGCTCATGAAAATTGTAGTGACCCTGGTTTTGTGTGCTGTTCCTTTGCTGTTTCGATGGTGGACAAAGGTTAACTTCTCTGTAGTTGAAGTGGTTAAATCGCTCACTCGGAGCTCGATTGTGAAACTCATTCTGGTGTGGATTACAGCTGTGGTGCTGTTCTGTTGGTTCTATGTGTATCGGTCTGAGGGAATGAAGGTTTACAACTCCACCCTGACGTGGAATCAGTATGGTTTCCTCTGCGGACCCCGGGCCTGGAAGGAGACTAACATGGCACGTACTCAGATTTTGTGCAGTCACCTGGAAGGCCACCGAGTGACGTGGACCGGGCGGTTCAAATATGTGCGCGTGACAGAAATCGACAATAGTGCAGAATCTGCAATAAATATGCTTCCATTTTTTATTGGCGACTGGATGAGATGCTTGTATGGTGAAACCTACCCTCTTTGTGATCCCAAAAATGTTACACTGGAGGAGGAGGAGTTGTGTCGTCTGAAGTTTCTGACAAAGCATAAATGCCACATGAAAATGTTTGATCGGTACAAATTTGAAATAACTGTGGGCATGCCTTTCAGTAGCAAAAATGGAAGCAAGCTGATAGAGGAGGATGATATAACCAAGGATATTGTGCTGAAGGCAAGCAATGAGTTTAAAAAAGTGTTGCTGAACTTGAGGCAAGGGAGTATAATTGAATTCAGCACAATTCTGGAGGGTCGTCTTGGCAGTAAATGGCCTGTCTTTGAACTGAAAGCAATCACTTGCTTGAATTGCATGTCTAAACTCTTACCTGCAGGGAGGCACGTGAAAATAGAGCAGGACTGGAGGAGCACAGTGCATAAAGCCATTAAATTTGCTTTTGATTTTTTCTTCTTCCCATTCCTGTCAGCTGCATAATGTGGTCACATATTGGTTCAGTGGTATTTTCAGTGTCTGCTGCATTTACACTACCAAAGGTTTGGCTTCTTAAGAGGTAAAAAGACCCATCAAAAATCTACCTTGCTGTAGAAATGCTCAAAAATGTACACTAATGTAGAGCATTGGTTGAGTTTTGCAAGTGTACAGACTGTATCCTGACTTTAAACCCTGTATGACTGAAGTAATATATACTACTTTAATGTTGTAAATGAATGCAGGGGATCGCTGCTGACTAATTGCATGGAAACTGTTTTGTCCAAAATGGATATATTGCCTGTGGTACAACACTAGATGCATTCACTTGCTCAATGTTGAAAGCACTTTACTCTTTAAGTATTCACAATGTGCCCATTTGTATTTTCACAGGTATGATTTAGAATAGGTAGCTGACAACAGCTTATGTTTCACTTATTGCTTGTATTTATTTGGTGTTTTCTAGAAAAAAGTGATCTTAGAGTCAGTACCTGATGGTGATATTTGCGTACAGAAATCACTGTTTTACTCTTTGTCCAGGAGATAGTGACCACTGTTTTTTGAAAGGGCACAACATTTCACACCCCAGCAAGGTTTTATAAAGTCCCAAGGCTTCTACTTTGCATTAAATACTGTGTACGAAATTTGCTATTTGTTCTGATTGGTTACACTAAGGTATAGTCCATGCTGGTGTGTGAAAGGAAAATACCAAGGCTGGTATTGAGATGGTACCAGTAATGGACAAGCCACAGCAACTGAAATTGTACCTAAAAGTCTAGAGTGGAAACTGAAATACAATGTTTGTTTAATTTACTTGTTTTGCAAATAAACATCATGTATAAACTTGAATTAAATGGGTACAACATTTCTTCATTATGCTTTGACATTGTGACCAGTTGTTTGTGTTGTGCTGATAGCACCTTTCACTGAAAACTAAGATTTAGAATGTTTAAAATGTTCTGGTGTGAGATACTTGAAGTTGTACTTGGCAGTTTTGAAGCCATCAGTAAAATCTGGTGTGCCAGGTGAAGTTTTTGTAGCTGTGCTGTCTGCACATGCTGCTTCCCCCTGCTTTTGTTGTGACTTTGGACCATTTCTGGCCACTGTGGCTGCATGTCACAGATAGATCCTACCATTTCCCTGACTCTTCCACTGAGCCTGCTTTAGATTGCTTTTTGTCTTTGTGTGTCCATCATCACCAGGACCAGGGAGAAGGATTAGCAGTGAAAACCTGATATAGAAGGGCAGGCTTTTGGGGACAGTGAGACAATGGCTGCACTCCAGCTATGAGCACCGTCTTGAGCATTACCCAGAGCTGCAGCTGGGAGGGAGGAGGCCAGAGGCTCCTACAGAGGTGCTGCCCAGTGCCCATGGCAGAAGCCCCCACCATCCAAAGCCCCACAGTCATGCTTCAGTCCATCAGAAAATCTATGAAGTAAAATCATTTCTTCAGCATGCTTCTAGCTTTGAAAATGTGCCAACTATCTGTTTCCACCTGGGGAAAAAGAGGAATAAGGTAGCAAGTAAATGCAAGTTTTGACAAATTCCCTTACCCAGGCCTATTTTGACAAAATAAGCCACTCTAAGGCCTTTCTCCTCCTTTTGTTGGAACATCTGTAGGTTCTTCTTAAATACCCAAACATTATTCCTGCCTCTGAAATTTAAGCACAAAAGATTTTAATTTTTGTAACTTCTTCCCCTTGCATACACACAATTGTGAAACTTCTATTCATCTGTTTGTCAGGAGAAAAAAAAGGCAGCCTTGGGATTCAGAACTGATGTTAAAATTTCTCCTTTTAGCTTTTACTCTTTGTATGGATGTCAAATTAGTGACTTACTGTGGTGCATTTTGAAGGAGTTGTTACATATCCTGAAAATGAAAAAGTGACTCAAGTCAGATATGGGAAGTTTTGCAAAAGGAGGGAGAGTACTTGGTTTCTTTGGAAAGAGTTGCTTTTTAAGAGACAGAAGGCTTAATCCTGGTACCTCAGTTCCCATCTGTATCATAACAACTCTGAGCCATGTATTTCAGCCTTTTTTGGTGAAGTTGTTAGGGGATATTGGCATATAACTGTTACTAAATTTGCAAACTTAGAACTATTAGCTAAAAAATCTCTGGCTCCTTGGAGAGGGAGAGCTCCCTCAAAGATACTCATATCAATATTGGTCAGATTCAAAGTTAATTGCCCCTTATGCACTTACATGAAGAAAAAAACCCAAAGCCAAACTCTGAATTAGCTAGAGCCTAGGAAAAATAATTCATGTGCTTTGTAGTGATAGGTTGATGGGGATACTTGAATTTGTCAGGTGCCTCTTCTCAGCATAGGTGGGAAGTTTTGCACAGTGTGACATTGGAGGTCATTTTCCATATGTTTTCAGCTTTTCAGTGCAACCATAAGGGACAAAAGAGGCAAATTTTACTTCAAGACCTTTAAATAATGCCTTTTAATGCTAGTTATCAAGTGTTTCTCCTTGATACTTTTAAGATTTTATGGAGAAAGAGGATACCTTAATGGTAACATGATGGATAGGTACTCCATTATCTTGTCGGTCTAGTGTTCAGTGTCCTGAAACCTTTACCAAATATATCTTTCCTTTCTGAAGTGTAGCTTAGCTGACAAGCACAAAATTGCTGGAATTTAATAAGCAAGGTGTTTTTGCAAAGGGTGCCTCTATTTACTTTGCACCTTGCAAGCACAAAATAACTTTGTTCCATTCCTGCTACAGGTTTGTATTCCAAACCAGTTCATTTTCTAGATTGGAGAGGCATAGAATATGGCAGCTGTTGTTAGTTATTCAGTCAATCCTACATTTATTATTTTCTTCCTCAGTTTTCAATATATGATGAATTATAAACAGTTCCAAAGGCAGGTGCCCTTTCTCTAGGCTGGTAATTCAGTCTTTTGAATTAGTGTTAATTGAGGAGGAGGCTATTACATGGCTATTGACACTTCTAAATTAGGTTCAGCTGTTCTTCTGTAAGTTCAGCTTTAGCATTTAGAATATACAGAATTTAGAACAAATATTCATTTGAATTTCATCTTCAATGTAACATGAAAAAGTACTACTTGTTCTCCAAACTGGTACATTCTTCCATAAGCACAGAAAAACAACACAACACATATAGAAATTCTGAATAACTTAAGAGCCCACTCTGTAATGACTAACAGCATCTTGCAGGAGGCAAGAATGCAGAGTTTTGCCCTGTTCTCCCAGAGGAAAAAAACTTGGTAGATCTGTGGGAATTACACGTGGTTTTATTTCTTAGAGCTAATTGATCTTTTAAGTGCCATAAAGTAGCTGTTACTAATTGGAAATCTGCTTTTTTTTTTTTTTTTTTTTTTTTTCTGGTAATACAGGGTAATAAGAATGTTTCCTAGAGATGCTGTGGCTGCCCCATCCTTGGAGGTGTTCAAAGCCAGGCTGGATGGAGTTCTGAGCAATTTGGTCTAGTGGAAGGTGTCCCTGTCCATGGCAGGGGGGTTGCAACTTGATGATCTTGACAGTCCCTTCCAACCCAAACCATTCTGTGTTTGTGTTACCATTGGGGTAGTGCGGTGTTTTCTTGTATTCTTACACTGAGCTGCCTGTCTGCCTTCTGACTTCGCTATTTCCACTGGAAAGGGGAAAAGAAGTTTCCAGGTTGTGAATACCTTTTCAGTACTTTTGAAACCCATTGCAGAGTCTCAGGGTAAGGCTCACATCCAGTAACAGCTGAAGGAGGTTGAAAGAAGCTGCCCTCCAACCTCAGCTTCACAGCTGCAATTGTTTGAACAGCAGATGGATAGGAAAACCAACAGCTATGTCATTGAGTTAGAAAATTATTAATCCATGCAGCAAAACTTAGGTGCAATTTGCCAACTTGTAAAGAGAGAACATACCTGCTCTGGCACCTACATGCAAGCAAGTTTTGCATGCAAATAGGATGCCTGGAAACCAAACACCAAATCACATCACTGTTTATATACATTAAGATGATTCACTTGTTTTCATATTATTACTCAAAAGATTTAATTAACTTTTATTCCAGAAAAAAAAATCATTAGTATCCTGCAATTCATCTTATAAATCATAGCCTGATGTGGAAAAGATGAGAGTCAGCTTCCTCTTAAGGACGGATGTTAAGCACTGAGAAAACTTTTGTTTTCTTCCCCTCTAACTAAGTTTGAACTTCAAGTTTTGAAGCAGAACAGGAACATAGAAACACTTCTTATAGCCTTTCTTTAAAAATTGTTTTACGTGAGTATGGAAGAAAATTGCCCATGTATCTGCCCACTGACAGCTACATGAAGCAGCTTCTGTAAGATTGCAGCTTCACAACACTAATTTCAGCATTTTCATCTGACAAAAATTTTCATTGAAATTAGTGCAAGAAATGATGATTTTTACTGCACATTGTGATTTGAGTGCTAAGTTAGTTGGGGTGTTTCCTCTGGGGGGAACTGCTGCTGATGGAGCTGAGGATCTTTGTAATCCTACTGAAAAACCACTGAAAAATGCATGTGTGTATATATATATAAAATCACACTTCTGAAAATACAACAGAATCAAAAGAGCAGGAGGTTATTGATGATCAGCTTTGTACACAAGAAGCAGTTGCATGCCCACCACATGCTGCATGGGGGCAGTATTTCTGTATGAGACAGCCAGTGCATGCCTCGTTTTTGCACCAGAGCCACCTGACCCTTGTTTGCCCACACCCAGGTGAGTGGTCCCTGGAGCTGTCTTGTCTTTGGAGCCCTCAGGAGCAGATGTGAGCTGTCCCTCCCCAACCTCTGCCACCTGGTAGACTCTTTTAGCCCTAACTCCCCTCTCCCTGTTTCTGGATGACCTATGGGTTGGGATGGGAATTCCTCCTTCACTGTCTCATTTTGCAACAAGGAAAATAAAGCAGTGAAAGTCCAGTGCATTCTGACTCATTCACACTTGCTTGTCCTGAAGGACAAGCATGTTTTCCTACACTTGTGTCCAGACAGTGGGCTACTACCTTCAAACTTGCAAAAAAATGAAGATCTGTTCCCAGGGCAGTGACAATACCAATAATTCATGACTTGGCAGCCCAGACATTGACAGCCTGTGTTAGGCTGATGGGTGCACAGCTGGAGACATGGCACTACCTGCTCAGAGGGCTTGCTTTGCTTCACAAGCTGCAGCAGAAACAACATCCCTGCTGCTGGGTCTGGCTGGATCCTCTGCCCCAATACATTTACAGCCTCGTGCATCCTCCCTTCTGCAGGTCCCCACTACAGAGAGAAAAGAGGGAGCTCTACCCCAAAGGTTTGTGGATGCTCCAGTGTGATGGGGATGGATTTACCAAGGGAGGCTGCATTCCATTAGTTTTGAACTCTCCCACGTGCCACCAGTAGTAAGAATTGGCCCAGCTTACATGCAGAGGCGCCCACTCCAGTGCTATGGTGTGCCAGTGTCTCTCTTATCCTGGGTCCATTGCCAACAGGAGCTCTCCAGTGGGAAATTGTTTGTCTTTCAATGGCACCTGATAGGTGCTGCTGTGAAGGTCAAGTCTCAGTGCTGAAAAGGCATTGTGTACAGCCACGGTGAGGTGACAGCAACTTCTGATCCAGAGAGCAAAGTGCTTTAGTAGTGCTGGGTTTTCAGGGAGATCTTGAACTCCCAGAGAATGTGCTGAGTTCTTTTGCCACTTGTGATGGTGCATTCCCCCCCTCCTCTCCAGGGTGCAGTATGATCTGAGAAATGTGTGTTAGGCTTTGGCCTTGAAAACAACATCTGGGCTCAGCTCTTTCCGAGCTTATCAGAAATATTGTCTGTTCCCAGAAATTGCTAACAAGCTCCTGTTTTCCTTATGACCAGCCTTGGAAAATACTCCTCTTGCCTGAATGGCATAACATTCCTGTTCTCACACTTTCAGAGAAAGTGCTGACCCAAACCGGGGGCCAGGATGAAACACTGTCATGACTAAAGCCCACTCTCCTGCAACCCTATAAACAACTGTCCAAGATGGGGCCCTTTGAGCTCTTCTGGACGCCAGTAGGACTGCAGCCAGCAATCTCCCTCTGTGGGGAACACCTCTCAGCACCAGCAAACCCTCAGGTTCGCTATACCTGGAGGGTCACAGAAATACAACATATCCTGGGGCAATATCCCCACTCCTCAAAGCCCAATCCTTTGCCAATCGGGAGATGCAAAAGCATCTGAAATGAGTATTTCACTGACTTCTGGGGGGAATTTTTCACAGGTACCTTGCTTGCACTGACTCTTTTTGTCTGTATGCATGCCCCAGCGCATATGCTACAGCAAAACTGAGAGAAATACTGCTTTCTTACATGTTTAAGTAACTTGGATATCTAAGTAAGTCAGGCCTGTAAGTAAGGTTAAGGTATAAATTCACTTAAGTGCTGCTAAGTGTTGTTCTTTTGCTAAGTTGTTAAACATAAGTTATAAGCTAAGCCAGTGTTGCCAAGTGTCCTTCTGTCAAGTTGCTAAGTTCGATGTCAAAGTTGTAAGTTAGGTTAAATGCTGGTAAGTGTTATTCCTCTGTTAGATTGTTAAGGTTAAGCTATAAATTGTTCTTCCTATGTTAAACTGCTAAACTTAAGGTGTAAGTTAAGTTGAAGTACTATTAAGTTTGTTGTTAAGCTTTTAGGCCCTGCTCCTTTTCATCCTTGCCCGCACTGTCTTTTGTCACACACATGCACGCACACACACACCCCTAGAGAGTTCTCCATTCATTTCTGTTTTGATTGCCTGGATTTTGTTTGGTTTTGTTGTTGCTTGCTTTTCTTTCTTGTGCCTTAGCTGTCCTGTTAGTAGAGTGAATCTTGCTAAAACCTAAACTTCACTTAAAATCCTTTCATTTCATTGCCAAGTTTGTAGTTTCATTTGGTTGGCATTTTGTTTGTTATGAGGCTGGATTAGTCAGTGTTAATGACATCTGCCTTGGCTTTACAGAGATGTCAGTGAATGATGTACAAAGGTAATTAACAATTCACGTTTCCAGTCTTAATTATTGGCAGAGATTTAGTTCTCATCTGCAGTTTGAGGTCAGGTGCCAGAAGCATTGCAGTGCATCACCCACCTGTTGGTGAGTTATACTTCTTCTTTCAAAAGTCAGAAAGCCCAGTCCTGGGGCATCCAGGAGGCCATGTCCTCCCACAGGGGCATTAACCTCCAGAGAGAGCACATCTCTGTCTGGAGCCTCACTGTGCTGGTTTCCTTTATCTATTCAGGAATTTTTGCAAGAAAATGGTACGTTTTCCAGTTTGGCAGAGGGCAGGTGTCTCCTTGCTGGCAGAGGGCAGGTGTCCCCGGCTGGCAGAGACCTCACCTGTCGCTTTGCCTCCTGTGCCATCAGGTGGCACTCCAGGCTCACGCTGCGCTTTCCTCCCTCTGCCACTGTCTCCAGAGGCCACCGCCAAAGAACAAAAGAATCAGGGTCTGGTTTAACTCCATTTCGAAGAGGAAATGCAGTTAGGAAAAAAAATCTCTTATGAAAAATAGATAACTATTTGTGAAGCCGATTCCCTGCCAGATAACAAGCAAAGTTAAACAAATGCCAAGTAAAGGCATCACTGTGGAGTGTGCCTGCAATCCAAGACTATGAAAAGGGAGGAAAAAGATCTGGTTTTCTGTGTGATAATGAACTGCACAATAATAAATGAACAGCGTATGAAACAGTGCATGGCAAACTTATGAAAAGTGCAGCCTGGCTGCTTTGCAGCTCAGCGGGTTTTCAGAAGATTCATGTCTCTAAGATAAAATAAACCTGTCAGCATCAATCTGCATTGTCTCATTCTGTAGTAAAGTGAGTAGTGACAAAACACAGTTCTGATGGTGCTGCTGGTGGAAACCCTGTTTTTTCCTGTGTCTTCACGTCTCAGATGCAAAAAAAAAAAACAAACCAAAATCATGGTTTTTCAGAGCTTAAACCTTTTTATTAAGTCTCTGTTATCTGCACAACAAGAAACAGAAAAAAATCTGTGGCTGAGTTTAACAAAAACTTAGGTAGAAGCCATGCTGGTTTAAGGGAAATTCGAACTGCAACTCTTGCTTGAAATACCCATGGACTATTGTTAACACAAGGATTTGGGGAATTCAGGAAACTTGTGGCAAGATCACACACCAGGTAAAGGCCAATAAGAGAAACCCTGCAATACTGATTTTTCATCTTTTGCAGATCAAACAGATAGATGACAGCAGGTTGCTAGAGACATTTTGTTCTATTTTTGAAGATGGCAGGATTTTTGTGCAATAATAGCAAGTTTGGCAACAGAAAGGGCCCTGCAAACGTTGCTGCTAACCACGGGAGACAGCAGTGCCTGACAGCAGGAGCTGTGTCACGCTAAATTAGAAAGGGCTTGAACCAAGCCCACAGAGCCCATAATATCCCGGGAATCAGTGTGTGTCATTCTCAGCATGGCCTGTCTTTATCTGAAATAATTTCGTCACTTTAAAGAGCAAGGCATTTCAACAAAGCATCTCCTCTGTAGTTCCTCTCCTGTTCCTCCCTCCCTATTCATCGCTGGTGACAGCAGAGATGTTTCCACGACAACAAGCCATGCTATTGCCTCAGGTGACAAACTATAACTTCAATAAACAATCACTGAAAATAGGTTCAAACAATTAATTAGGTAATGGAAATGTTATTTTAATAGGGCTTAGATGCTTTGGAAGTAGTCTACAGACCAAGTTCTGATCAAGAATTTGTCTACAATCAAAGCCAAAGCTGCCGTCTGAAGGTCAGGATGGATATCACTGAATACTTTAAGAACCCACTTTTTTAAAAAATCCTTCAAGATCAAAACATATTCAATCCAGAAGATGCAATGCAAAACAAGCTGAGTTTTCTTTTCTTTGTGCTAAATTTTGTTCAAAGCACATACTGGCAGGAATTTACCAACTTGCTCGCTGAAGGCAGTCCATGGTTGACACTCTCCTCATATGTGTACCCCTGTACCAGTGTGACAGACAGATGATGAGCCCAGCAATTGGTTTTGCAATAAATGGATTTTTCAGTTTTCTCTTTACAGAAGATGCTTTCCTAGAGTTACAAATGGATGATTCATAAATCTCTCCTAATACTGCTTCTAGTAACAGTTCAATTGATCTTTAATCGTTGTTTAAAAAGTGAATCTCCATGGAGTGCTTCAATCCTATAGCCTGAAGTTTCTCTAGGCCAGGGCAGCTCTTCTGTCTTGCAGCTTAGACGTACACAGTCTTTAAGTGCAGATGGATACACTGAGTATATGCCTGTGCCTTATATCACAGTCCTCATTAGCATGGGCACTCTTTGGGGCTGGTAGCTGCCCTGGCAGAATTTCTTTTTTGCTTTATTTATGACATTAAGTTTCTCCAGAATAGTGCATCTATAAAGCAAGAGCAAGAAAGACAAGGGCTGCCACCTATCCCGTCCCATCAGGTCTGTGGGCTGTACAAACTCCTACTTTTGCAGTGCCAGAGGTGCTCCTACTCTCCTCAGAGGCCGGTTATGGATTGTGGTTGTGGGTTAAGTCCTACCTTTCTGTCCAAAATATTTTCAGTCTGTGGATGAGGGACACTGCACCACTCCTATTGAGTGTTCTTCCCAGGCGGCTCCCTTTGGAGGGATAAACAACAGCCCTTGGATGTCCCTTTGCAGGATGATGGGGTTCATCCCTGTGTGTCATCACACAGCTGGGATCGGGTCATTGACAACAGTGTAGAATGGAATAGAATGTGCACCAAACACTGGCAAGGCAGGAAGTTTTTGAGGCAGAAAATGCTGATTTGTCTAAACTAACTTTTGCAGATGCCCTGTTGTTTTTGTTATAACTTTGTCAGGTCAGGGATGAAATTCAGGTTTGCTGCAGGCTTGGTAAGGAAACCTTGAAATAGCTGTTTTACGGAGTGTCCACATAAAGCAGAGAGGCCTGGCTCCAGTTGCACAAATCCTTGGAAGAAAAGAACTGAGAAAAACGTGTAAACTGAGGACTGAGAATTAAGGTACTACCCTGGAAGGGAAGAGATTGGAATTCAAAGCTGTACAAATCAGGGAATACATCCTGCATCACAGCAACTCTTGTGAAGTGATCTCAGCCCTGTGCCTATTTCACTCTGATTTTTCATTGTGGGACTCCTTTATTTCCCCTTGGAAAGTCTTGAAAAATCTTTCTTTGGTCCTATGTGTGTTAGACCAATATACAAAACCTCAGCGTTTCTCTGCAAAAAGATGCCTTTTTTCCACTTCTCTTCCTGCAGGAGAGCAAAGGATGTGGGTGTGGGTCATGATAGCACCCTCTCATTTGTGCGGGGAAGGGAGAAGGTTCACCCAGGTGCCTTTGGCAGGTGGATGTGCACAGGGCAGTTGTGCCCCTCACGGGGAACCGCTGAAAGGGCTTCGTGTCTGGCACACGACAGCTGCCTCTTTGTGGTGGGTTTTATAATTGTAGGTTTAAACGGTTAAACTGCTTTCTTAATGCACTGGTGGTTGCTAAGCTACAACCTCTTCAGTTCTGTAAACCTTCCACTTGAAATAACAGCACATTGGCAAATGGGGCTTTCCTCTCTGACAGCCCAGGAGAGGGGGAGCTGACGGGGCACTTACCCTTGTGCTGTTGAGAAACTGCTCCTGCGGCCGCCTGAGGGGGCTGGGTTTGGTGGGAATAACTGGTGGGTTTTACTGACTTCTGGCCACTGTATGTGGCTGAAGCAGGAGGCTGAAGGGGGAACGAGGGGAGCCATAGGATGGGGTAGAAGGAAAGGCACAGGGAGAACAGGCAGCACAACAGGCTGGGAGGGTGTGTGGGATAAGACTGGGGACTGACTGTGTGGAGGAGGCAAGGGAAATCTTCCTGTCCCCTGCTTTGGATAGCCTCAGGCTTCAATTGTCCTTCTCCAGCAAGAATCATCTTCTCTGCACTTTGATAATGAAGAGTAGATCTCAGGAGAGTGGTTTTGGGACAGGTTTGACAAAACCTTGGGGATAAGTCGTGCAGGGAGAGATTTCTTGCAGCTTTAGAAAGTGATTAGGAGATACAGATTTAAAGGTAGCACTAGATTCCTCAACATTCATTAGCAATATTACAATAGCAGCTCAAAATAGTCAAATATTTTAAAAGACAGCCTTACAAAATACTTGTGGAGGAAGGTGGTATAAAATAGTGCACCTTATCTCTCATTTCATGCTAAAGTAAGTCTTTACCTGTGAGGGTTGCAGGGAATATTTTAAACATGTTGACAGAGTGCAATTGATGCAGCATCTCTCTGGGTTTGCAGGTCAATAGCTGTGAGAAACAGAGAATGCAGCTGTTCATCCTGGAAAGGTGTTAGCAGAGATGTCAGAGGTTGATAATTGAACCAGCAATGTTCTCCTCCCCACCTCTTCCACAAGGCAGTCCAAGATGTGCATAAATTTACCGTGAGCATCACCTCCTCTATTGCAAATAGATCACAATGCTAGAATCTGTCCTATCTGTGGGAAACTTCTGCTTCTTTCTGCACCTTCCCACTAAAGTGAGAAGAAGCCTGGTCCAGAGCACCTTGCAGAGCTGCTGGGGGGTGTTCAAGCCTCACCAATGGGAAATGAAACCAAGAACCTGCCAGAGCTGGGGTGCTGGCACATGTTATCAACAGTGGGGTATCACTCTGGTGTCTTGCTTGGGCAGCATTTATATTGCAGGTATAGAATGGAGGAATATCAATCTATTTTCTCCCAATCTGACACCCAAATCTCCATTTCAGTTACTTTTTAAAAAATAATTTACAGTGATTTCCCCCCCCTCCAGAGTTGTTTTTCCTGTTTGAGAAATGATGATGAAGCCAAAGAAGGTGGTGATGGGGTTTCTGGAGTTCTCTGAGCTAAGTACTCTTCTCCCTGGAGCACAGTCATATTGTCATATTGTCATATTCACATACCTATTGTCAGCCGAGGAATTTGGTCCTGTATTTAAAATTGATCTGCATTATTGCATGGGACATGCACGTTAGTAGTTTGATTAGCACTAGTTTTAAAACAAGGAGTGGCTGCCCAGAAAACCACCCTGCATACTCTGATACAGAGTCACTGTTGTAAGGTTTATTTGTTTGAGCAGCCATGCTATTAAAAGAATGTATAGCATCGTCATGATACTTGAAATAATTGCTTAATGGAATTGTTGGTTTAAGGATCTTGTCCTATTCATTGACTGTCTCGACTGGCAAATGGCAAGACAAGTAATTAGCTGTACCTTGCCTGCCTGATCAATACTCATGGTGACTTTCAGACCTGAGGGAACTGAGGAGTTTACTCAGTCAGGTGCTCCACATAAAATGTTTTGCATCATGGGCCAGATTTAGGATCTACAACTGCCTGAAGAGTTGTGTTCACTTTCACATGAGTAAAAGGTTGATCATCATGAGTGAGAAGCAAAATAAAATTTCACTGCTAAGAAATACTTTTTCATGGCGCACTCTGGGAGCAAACCTTTCCAGAGCTGGCCTGCACAAAATATTCAGACCATTGAATGGCTTCACAAAGCCTAATAAACATATCCTGACCCTATAAAACTAGGCCCATTCCAGTAATCCTGGTTCTGCCACATGAGCAAGGTAAGTGAATTCATGCTCTAATTTTAGACTTAATACAATTTGCTGACAAGACTGCGAATGGAAAATAATTCCTATTGGGAGTGGGAGCAAATTGATAATAATGTTACTGAAAATTGGATATAAAGGCAAACAATCATCCTAGTTGCCCTCTCATCATGGGCAACCAAAAGCTCCAACCAAAGGCTCCAAAGGACTTAGAGCAGGACGGCTTGCTGGCTGCAAACAGCAGAAGCAGGTGGCTCACGCCAGTATCTCCCCCAAGCCACAAAGGGTTAAATTGCCGTATGTAGCTACTAAGTATGCGTGTGAAAATTTCAAAAGCATGAGAGTGAGCCAACTGGCTCCTGCTCCTACTGGGCATTTGGGGATGAAAAGGAAAACTGGAAAGGTAAATAGTGTATAGCTTGATGTGTTGATTTTCAGCTGAGATTTCTCTCTTCAGTGCCTAGTCATGTTTGTCCATCTAAATGAGTGGGATTGACTGTGTCTTGTCAAAAAGGGGTGAAAAAAATTAGCATGTAAGCTCTGGGAGAGCTGTGCAAAGCCACACACTGCCTCCTGTAACAGCTGAGGCAAATTTATTCTGGTCTGCATCCAGAAAAAGGCCTCAGCCTCTCAGTGTCTAAGTTGTGTGTAGGGATGGCGGGAGACTTCTCACCCCGGGCACAAGCAGGTTCAACTGCCTTGGACTGACATTCCAGAGAGCTGCCCCAGATCTGGGGCAAGCATCATGATCACCAGGGAGAGTCAGGCATCAGCTTGGACTGAAAAGAGAATGGTTTCCTACCCTTAAGCATGTGTGCCAAGCCAGCATTTTTTTAATTTCTTTATTATTATATTTTATTTTCCCCTGTGGTAGGGATAGTGGCGGGAGAAAGTAGGATGCTGCTTTGCTGGTAGCACTCTGGTTTGTCACCTGGGCCAGTATCTGTCTCATTCAGGAGGCCAGCCTGGCCACATCCCTGGTGTGCTGTCATTTTTGGAAGGTCTCAAACGTGGCCAGTGATGACACCAATGCCATTGTTTCACCTGTGACTTTGTGTGTCAATTCACACAGCTCTGATTCCATCTGCAGGAGACAGACTCAAGCCTCCTGAAGTCCAGCTTTGGGCTACGAGCAGAAAAAGCAGCTGGTTCTGGGACTGAACCTCAAGCACAGCTCCAGCTCTGCTACAGCTGTCCACCCTCTTCATCATGCAACACCCTAATCCCAGTCATGGCATGGGCTCCCTCCTCTACCTGCCACAACACTTGAGGTTCCCACAGTAGCTTGTTGTCCGAGTCCTGATCCCTGTGACTCTTCCTCCTCCACAAAGGGAGCTAAAACAGCTCCTTCTTGCCTAGCTTAAAAATAAGCTGTGCCTTGAAGTCATCTATTGATGCCTTTTTTGGTTGTAGTTTTATTGAAAAAGCTGGTATTAACATATTTATATTTTTATTCAACAACAGCTAATTTGTGCAACACAAAAAATGCAGCCATGAACAACAGCTTTCAAAACAACCAGATTTACCAACTTTACCATCACTTACTCTACACCACTGAAAGCTCAAATTAAAAAGAGAAAGAAAGTTGGAAACGTTCACAATGACGATGTTAACTTTCCATACATTCAAGAAACCAGGAAACCGATCTGTAACAGTGATGTCAAAGACAGGAACGGAATACTGGTCTTTGAAAGATTTCTATTTATTTCCTCTATAATCACTTTATGGTATTTTGGTTGGGTATTTAATTAGTTTTATAAAGCTCCAAAGATATATTTTTAAATTTACTTTTAACATGTTCTTTTTGGTACCCAAAGCTGTAACAGAGTAAGGTACCTCAAATTAAAAACAAAAAACTTGTTGCATTAAGATCTGCTTTATAATAAGTTATCTATAGAATCTTACTTGAGAATGTCAAAAGCTAAATATATGTTTTACAGTATCTCTAGCTGTAAACGCCAATATGAGCTGATAGCAGGTTTTTTTTTCTTTTTGAGCTGCAAAGATTAATGGAGGGGGCCAAAAGTCAAAGAAATTGTATGACACCCTTGAAGCAGTAGTTTGGCATTAACAAGTTTTCTATACAATTTACCACACTCTTAAACCTTTTTACAAGGAAAAAAAAAAAGGAAAAGGCAGTTTTGTTAAATTTCATTAGAATAAATATGTACATATACTGTCCATGCCTGCTACAGCATACAGTATTTTATAAACAAACATTCTTTGTTCCCTTTAAAATCACCCTACACATTTCATACCGTATGTGTTTAGTGTGGCTGGAACCTGGTGCACATGCGTTTGTGCTTCTACACACAAAATATACAGCATTGATCTAGAAAACTTCAAACAGACAGATTTCAGGTGTGGTGTTGAGATGTCATATGAAAGCTGCAGACTTTGTTTTTTTATTTCTTGTAAGCAGATTTTCACCCACCCTTCCCCCAAACCAAAATACAAAAGCATGCAGATCCCTTCATCAGTACATTCTCCACTTACCAAGAAATCAGTGCATAATGACTTAAAGACTTTTTTTTTTCATCCGAGGAGTTTTAATATGGGCAGATTAACAGGTCAGGTGAGTTGTGCTCTTTTATTCATGGTTAGAGTAGAAATCCTTTGGGATATTGAATTTTCTGCCAGAGCTATTAAGGGTGCAGCAGAACTTGCTTTTCCTGGATTAAGAGGACTTCCTGCCCACTGCACTGTTCCCATACCATTCCTGCATGCCCTACATTGTGTGCACTTTTCCATTTATGTCACTAGTCATTACAGAACAGATTTAGATCTAACAGCATTTCTGTGGAGGAAGGTTCTGTTTGGTTTGGATTTTTCAGTTTTTCATGTTTCTCCAGGACTAACTTTGTCTCCCAGCAGTGGCCTCATTTAAAAGCGCTAAAATTCACTGAGTGGTGCTGCCTCTTGCAGTACCATTCTTTTCACACTTACAGATACCAGGCACTGCCTGTATTCCCCAAAGGCCAGGATTAACATAACCATTCTGCAAACAACAAACCAGGGACTTTATCAAGTGTCTAGCAGTGATGTAACTTTGTTCCCACTCAAGTTGGTCGTTGCCTTCAAGGACAGCACTTCTAGCCAAGATTTCCAGAACTCCAACCCCCAAACAGTAGCACGGGTTTGTGTGTGAATTGCCAGGCTGTGTCGGACCAGCCAGTCCCTTCAGAGTGGCAATGCCAAGTTTTTTAATAGTCCTCACACAATGAAGATACTACTTATTGTTTTAAACAGAGCAAAGAGAACCAAGGAGAATAAACTTCTTAAGATAAGCTGGCTGAGTAACTATACCAGTCCATAACTTACTCACTTGGGAAGGTGAAGCACAATGTGATAAATAAATAAATAAATAAATAAATAAGAGGGTATTGTAAAGAAGGGAATGGGATGGCTGAGATGGGGCAGCTTTTCTCCAGCAGGGATTCTGCTTCCAGCTCTAACTCTCACGAGGTCCCTCCAATGTGCCACGTGCTCTAAAGGGATGTGGCTATTCATTCTCTCAAACAGGCTCAGTTTAACTGAAAGACAGGAAACAGCACTGGAAAAAAAAACCAATCAAGAGTTTGAGGCAAAAGGCTCTAACAATGTGGTAAATGCTGCGGACTGCAAAAGCAGGAAGGGCACCAGAACGCTACGGTCCTGCAAACCACTGAGACCCTCGGAAGGATGGACAGGAGTCGAGGAGCCTCAGCCCTCCTCAGGAACACTCCCAAACTGAATAAATACCCCTATTTGTTTAAAGGAACTGATACAGACCACAGTACTGGATTTGCAGTCGTGCCTTTTACTCATACAGTTGCAGTGATGGAAAATAGTTGGCTTGCCACCAATAATGATACAGGCTGAGGGATGAAAGGATGCAGCCTACAGATCCCACCACAGAAGCCACAATTTTTGTGAAGATCACATCCTTCTACAACTCTCAAGAGGCTGGTTTGTAAATATAGAGGGATATTGATAGATCTAGTGCATTTCTGAGTTCACTTTATCCTGAAATATGTACAGATTGTTTGTCGCTGCTATAGCAATGATGTTCTCGGTTGGGTGCCATGCTGTGTGCAAGATCTTCTTAGTAAAGTCCAAACTGTCAACACTGATGTCGTCTTTCCTCCGTTTGCCTCCAACGCAGACTCTCCGGGGTTTAAGAATAGCTCGTGGTTTACTGCTCTCCCGGGAAGCCTCCAAGGTAACATCCCGCTTGGTGTTGCGGTCAAACATTCGAAAAAAGTTGTTGTATGCGCCTGTCATTATCACACTGCAGAGAGACAGAGAGAGAGCGGCAACAAGGACAGTTAAACAGCAGCCTGTGCAAAGCCTACCAACATGGCTGGGTCAGGACAGCCGAGTTTAACCTTAGGCTTAGTTGTCTTCTGGTTTCAGATGGGAAAGAATAAGGAAAAAAAGGAGTTTTCCCAGTACTCCCCAGAATGGTTTTCTTTACCAATGCCTTCCCCTTCCATGTTATTCAACGAAAATTACAGTTACCCCAAATAACATCCGCTCCCTGCAATCATGAGAATCACATCACAAGATAATAAAAGCAACATGTTTTAATAAGTTACTTTTAATTACCCTCAAGCTTTTTATGAGTGCTTAAGGATCATACATTTCAGTCTTTTTCCCTTTCTCTGGAGCTTTACCTTTAACGACAGCTGATTTACCATGATTCCAGAAATAGTCTAAAAAAATTCCCACGTATTTCAAATCTTTTGATACAACAGTACGGTTTAGTACATAATTATATATTTTAAAGAGTATTTTGAAGAAGGGTATTTTGAAAGGTTCTGAAAAATCACATTGAGTTTGCACATGTAAATGCTTTCCAGATTAAACTCTTTTCCTTGCTGAAGCCACAAACCTTGCAAGTCCAGACATCATTAAAATTTGTATCTACAATGCTTCTTAGAAATAAACACACTGGTGTCAGGATTCTGGCATCTCTTACATGAAGTTTAAATGAAACATCAAGTCAGGATATATTTCTGGGTCTAGGAGAAAGGGACAGAAAACACACCTCGATCTGTGTAAAAATTACCTCATTAATCAGCTTGCAGTTTGAAATAATGGATTGCCAGTTGCTTCATTCCCCTAGTCCCTAGGGGAGGATATTTTGTCACTAACTTTAATGAATTCAGGATTTCATCCATGGCCCTCAGGTTATTGGATTAGCATAATCATGGGTTTCAGAGCCTTGTTTGAAAGCTCATCCCCTGTGAACTTTTTCCATATGCGAAGCCAGGGCCGTTCTCTACTCTCATGTCTCAGCCCCAAACAGGGTGGTTTTGTTCTGAATCTCCATTCTGTAAGAGGGAATCCACCACAAACGGTCAGGTCTCCACAGGAAAAGCTGTACAGTTTTACGACTCAGGCAATCAGGAACTATTTGCCTTTCTAATAGAGCCCAAAAGAACGTATTTGACATGCTTGGCATTAATAAACAAACCTCCATCTCAAATGACAGCTGCTTTCACACTCTGCTGTTGGGGAGGGGGAATCTGTGTTGAGCAGCAGACTGGCCAGGGAAACATGGAGCATATGGGAGAATATGGGAGAACTCATAGGCATGAGCCATACTCCCCACCACACAGACACAGACACTCCCTAGCTGATTAAATTAGATGCTCCTGGATTCAGGAGTGCCTTACAGTGTGTGCACAGCCTCCAGCCAGCGCTGCCTTCATCTCATTTGGGGCCATTAGGAGTGACTGCAATACAAACGAATGATACACTGGAAAAGCAGAAATGTGAGCTGTGCCCCTCATTGCTACAGCTGGGGACTGGGAGCAGCTCAGGCTGCAGGGTAACTGGAGTGGGTGAGCTGGGTTTGTACACTGGGAATCACCCAGCTCCACCCTGCTCCCATGTTTGCTGACGGCATTCTGGAGTCTGATGGCAGCTGATACCAACCACACTGAGCTCTGTGCAGCTCCTAAAGCGCCAGAGGGAACTGCTGCAAACCAGACAGCACAGCAGAGACCCAGCACACACTGCCCGCAGCAAGAGCTCACCTGCAGCCTTCATCTCATGGAGAGGAAGGGAGGTCTGCAGGGATGGATGCCCAGGGGGGATGCACAGGGGCACTTGTCCACACACAGCCCCATCCAGCCCTGGCAGGGAGCTCCTTGCAGCTCTCCAGCAGCAGGACTCGCCCCTGGCTGCCTGCAAAGAGGTTTCCCTTTCCTTCCTCACCCGCAAAGGCCTGGTGCAATCCTGCCTAGCAAGGCACAATTTAACAACCTCACAAGCTGAAAAACAGGAGTCAGCGTGACAGCTTGACAAAATGTATCCCAGAAGCCGCAGAAAGCCTATTGATCAAGATTAGTGTCCATTTCAGAAATTGAATCAACAGCAGTAAATCAAATGTTTCATTCCTTCCAAATCACCATGTCTTGTCATTACAGCTCCTGCTGTAATGGTTATTCGCAACATGAAAAAGTCGAGGTTGTTTCATATCTCAGCACTAACATACACAATTTGTGATGCAAACATCCAGCTGCATATTTCCCTCCGGGCAAAATTTTGAAACAGGTTCATAATGCTGGGGCACCCCTGTGCCATGGGCTGCAGAGCTGTAGTTCCCAGGGGAAAGAGGAGCATCCCTTCTGATGGAGGCAGGAACTGTCAGGGAAGCAGTTTTTATGCTGGCAGAATACCAGTGCACCAAATGCAGAGAGAGGTGTTTGTTAAGAATCTTATTTTAGAAGGTTTTGCTTGCAGTAAAACTGCCTTTACAGTCCATTTGCTTTTTAATTTCTTGAACTCTTGCATATTTTTAAAAGTCTGCTTTCTTCAGTTGGATTTACTGCAGTTATTTTTTCAACATATGTAGATGACTACTTTTCATGCTGGCCCTATTTTTCTGCAGTTTAATGCCTCAGTAAAAAACAGCATTATGTAAATGAGAAAGTGCCCATTCTTGTTCAAGGTCACAAACACAGATGGATTTTAACCTTACCTGCTGCTTAAAGTAATAAAAAAGAGTGAAAACTAGATGTAAGCCTTCATTTTTTTCCATTTCAGGAAAATATAATATACAATAATGGAGTCTATGCAATAAGGAGATTTTTTTTTTTAATAAATAGTAGAATATAAATTGTAGCTCAATATAGGAAGAGTCTGTTCTGTATTCCCAGACACTGCTCTTCACAGCACTGTTATGACAAGTGCTTATACAAAACTCTTGCAAGAGAGGCTGGTTCAAGAAACCAAAGTCCCTCACTCAAACCAGCCCACACTACTTCATAGGTGTGTAAGACAGCAGCCCAGAAAAGCTCTAACCACCTTTAATTTTCCTTAGAAGGCAGGTTTACAAGTTGTGCTACACAAGGTCAGAAGTACCACCATCTCCACCATGCAGAGGTATTTAGGACGCAGAACACGCTCCAGTGCACCCTGAGGAGCAGTGTACTGAGAGCTCAGGCTGGAGCAAAGCTGCAGCCTGACTGCACCAGCTCAAACCACCACAGCTACAGGCAGCATGATTACAAAAACACCGCAAACAAAACAACACCCCATTCCCATCCCCCCAAATAAACCTCCCAACTCAAACAAACAAAAAGGCAGGGACCAAACCCAATGGCTGCAGCAGGACTACCACTGCCTACATTTCACCCTCTGCAGCCCAGCCAGTGCTCTGGAAGGGGAGAGAAGACCCCATACCTGCAGGGCATTTGCACAGCCCCACGTTAACTCTCCCATGCTGCCCCAGGCAGAGAATGCTTTCCTCTCTGCACGGGGCTGCTCTGCAGAGCTCCCAGAGTATTCTCTGCTCCCTCTGTTCCAGCTGCTCCAAGCTAGGTCCTGGCAATTCTTCAGGTATGTGCATTTGGAGTGACACAGAATGTTACTGATCCCTCCTGCCTGCACTGACACTGGGCATACTTGCTCATCAGTGCTGAGATCTGAGGCATTTCAGGGCCAAACTTCAGTCCTCACATGGGATCACTGTGACACTGTCATACTCCTCCTTTTTTTTTTTTTAACAACGACAACAAATGTATTTTTACAGGAGGTAAAAGGGGAAAGGGAAAACTCCAGGGCAGAGCAATCCCTACTTTTATTGACTTTTCTTTTCACTCCCTCCCTAGTCACCACTCTGTTCTCTTTCTTCCCCTCCAATTCTCATCCTGCCTTTACCACATTTTTCAGATAGGTTTCCCTTTCCCCCTCTCTTCCTTCTTCTCTTCTTTTTTCATTTCCATCTATCCTGCTCTACAACTTTTAAAAAATCCCTGCCTTATATGCTTCTCTCTTCCTTTTTCCACCCCTCTCATGTCTTTGTTTTACTTCTGTAAGTCTCACTCCTTCTTGGTGCTCTCCCCCTACCCTCCAGTCTCACAGACAACTTGTTTGGCTCTCCAGGTGTTGCCGTCTTTGGGCTGAAGGCTGGGAAAACAGCAAATCCCCAAGAACCAAAGCTCCTTTGGGCAGGAGAGGAGTTTCCAAATTAGCAGAACATTAACTGTACACCTCTGTAAATAAAAAAAGAGGTTTATTATAACAAGGGGAAAGGAGCAAGCTGTGTTGCAAGCAATAAGGACCTCCTCAAATATTGGGAAATGTTCCTGTATGCTGTGCTGTGTAAAGTCACTGACTCCCCATCACAAAGGAGGAATTTATTTAAACTTCCTGGGGAGGAGGCCGCTGGAAAAACTTGAGACAAAGGATTCAGGGTTGTGGCACTGTGGTACAGCTGGCTGGCATAAGACTGGGAACAAGAACAAGGGATCCCCAAGTACTTCCAAGCTAATATTTGACATGCCAGGCTTTGAGAACAAATGATGTATTCTAGCTCTCCAGCATGGAGTGTGCTGCCAGACAGGAATAGGCTCTTAACATCTCATCCAATGGGATCTGCCAATTCTGCCCGATTAGAGTGAAGGCTGATGGATATTCAGGGGGATGAGTGACAGTTCAGTGGGAAAGGACTGACTGAACAGTTGTATGTGACTTCACTCATCTGCTTGCAGCATATCACTTTTCATGATGGTATTTAGAAGTCTCCCTGGCAGGGGTCCCATGCACCCATTCATTTGAAATCTTAAAACAAAAAGTAGTTAACTAAGGTAATTACTTGCTATTGTGTAAAATTTGTTGGGGTTTTTTTTGTGTTGGTCTTTTTGTTTGCCTGTTTGGGTTTTTTTGTTCGGGTTTTGTTTGTTTGTTTTGGGTTTTTTGGTTGGCTTTTTTGTTTGTTTCTTGGTTTTGTTTGTTTGGTTGGTTTTTGGTGGGTGGTTTTTTGTTTGGCTTTTTTGTTTGTTTTTTGTTTGTTTGTTTGTTTCGGGGGGTTTTTTTGGCTGGCTTCTTTACCTCACAAAAAGCTACAAAAGTACTTATTTTTTAAGGTAAAACTGAAAGAGCTGTTGACAGTGGGAAGAAAACGGTGTCTTCCAGGTCATTATTAAAAGACTTGACTTTGTATGTGAATGGAAGAGCTAAATTAAATTGCTGTATAAGTAGAGCTCACCTATTCTACATAGTCATGTAATGATGTATATACAATAAAGATAGCATGATTTTTGTGTAATATACTCAACTACAGATAATACATGCTCATCTGGATGAATTAGTGTGAGACCCCTGCTTGGCTCTCTTGCCTGACCACTGCTGTTGCCAAAGTACATAGTGATTAATGTGCCCTTCAGCAAATGAGATCAGCTCTGTCTGATTGTATTAGTTCCTGTTCATTGGAGTAACTGAGCATCAATCACGTTCTAATCAGAGCTCACGTATGTTTGATTATTTTTGTGAACAGCCTCACCATCAGGTTCTATCATAGCCTAGATTAACTTCTTAGTAATGACAAAACTTAATAGAAAGTATTTTCACCTAAAAAATAAACACACTTTCTTTCAAACTGAACAATCCTGTCACTTTATATTGTCGTTATAGCTTTGAAGTCTGCAAAAGATAATATGTTTAGAACTGGATCTATTACTGTTATGCAGGTGGATTAATAAACTAACTACTGCAGCATCTCTTTGGAGTACAATTGCCAATATGCACTTTTTCCCTTTAGTAATAGTCCTTTTTAAAAAACTGCATACCAAAAGGCTCAAATTAAGTGACCTTGCTGTTGAAATGAACTGTCCTTTAAGAGGTACTGGTACCTAAATATTATTTAAATTATGATCCACCAATAAAAAAATATCCTGTGTAGCAATACTTGTCATACTCACAAGCAAGGAGCTCAGAGGAGTGAATCAAAGATGAGCATCAGTTCTGATACATTTGAGTCTTTAAAAGAAACAACTAAATTAAAGAGAGCCCTTTTCTTTTGTCAAATGTTTCCAGCTCCTCTACTCAAGAGTTTCTTACAATCAGGAGCAGCACATTGTGTTTAGTGACGGGTTTGGTAATTGTGCATGACTAATAATGCCTCAGTGTCTGGGCAGTACAATATAAATGAAGCCCTCACAATCTAATGTTCCCACTTAATAATTACTCCCTGCATTGATCTTTCTGATCTGTCAAGTAGGAATGAAAATATTACGCTCACTTTAAACCCTGATATTGAACAAGAATTCTATTATTACCAGGCAACTATCCAGAGAGTGGTCTTACCACACTAATGAGGACAGCAGCACTTCATCTGACTAGAGGAGAGAGACTCTAGGCCTGGAATAAGTGGCTGCCTATCCTGTACAATGCACTTGGAATTCCCATCAAGGGTAAACAAAATGGTTTGAAAATACCTGAAAAGTCCTGGATCTTTTTTCAAAGTTTCACAACATCTGCATGATTTGAATGCAGCATTGTTCTGTGCCAGATTTAGACAGGAATCAGCACTGTTTTCCAATAAATGCTTTAAATTTTGTGTTTCTAGCAGCGCCAAACTCAAGCAATAACCACACGGAGAAAACCCTCTGCTAAGATACTCATTCATGTATGGATTTGGGAAAAGCCCCAAACCCAGGATCTTCCCCTAAATCTTCTGTGCGTCACTCCCAATCTTTGACCACATCAAAGCCACAACAGCTGGTGCCCAAGCTGCAACGAGAGCAATCTGGGAAGTATTTCACTCAGTGTGGTCCACCTACATAATTTTAAATGGTCAGCAGTTTGTATCCCAGGGGATGCTCAATGCTGAGTTAATCCTTGTCAGACAACACATCACTCTGGCATGCAGGCAACAGAGATATGGAATATATATGTATTTTCACTTGCATAATGGATGATGCAAGGTAACAGTTTCATTTTTTTAGCAAGCACAGAATCTTTCCATTGGGCAAGTAGAGGAACTGAGCAAAGGAAAGTAGTCCAAACAGAAGGTGCCCCTTACACAGTGTACAGCATAATACTTGATCTGCATTTGTGGAACACAGGACTAGAAGAGATCTTGTTCTGCACATCCTAGTTCAGACACTTGTCATTTTAACCAATGTTGCATATAACTGCTTTCACAAATTTCCTGAGCACTATCATCAGAACAGTTGGGTTTCTTTTATCTCCACCACTCAGGATAGGAAGACAGCTTGTCACTGTTTGGACAGGTATGAACTACCTGTGATTTCCAGGTTATAACTACCCATTGACCCTCAACACCTGCTTGCTGTTGTGTCATTATCATTCACATTTCTCTTAGCTAGACCCTCTTACTCCCTATGCATACCTCCTTGGTATCCTTAATACAAACAAGTAAAATCTTGGCTTCTCTTTCGCTAAGCTGATGAAAACCAAAGTCCTGGCCTCTCTTCTTTAGAGCAGCTGTCCATCTGCTTGACTAGTTCATCCACCTTGGAGATGAGGGACATGAAATGTGTAAATGCAGTTCAAAGGTCATTGAATAAGAGCCCAACATAATGTCACCACTACTCCTTTCTCTGCTGGATAGCCCAGTCTTGCCCATTCAAGCATCATATTTGCCTTTTTCACTGATGTCTCAGACTGCCCGTCTCACAGTCTTTGCCCATTCCAGGGTGGGCAGGCCTGCTCCAATACAAGGAGACAGACTGTTTTTCCCAAATGAGAGGCTGAGCTGAAGGAGCAGTTCCAGGCTCAGTGCCAAACTTCTGCCTCTTGGCTCCTAGCTCTGCTGAACCAGGAGTCACTGTGTGTCACTCAGTATTGGCTCCTGTGCTCTCTTTCACGTGCATTTTGTAGACTGCCAATCCCTTCCACAGTTACCTAGCATACGACTGTCCCTGGGAGTTGTTTCCAAATGATAAGATGAACGGTTTGTGCTCTTTTTTTAACTAAAATCTTCACCTTGCATTATACTCTTGGATTTTATCCATTTTTATTAACCCAGTCTCTTGGCTGCTCAGCTATTCCTGTACAATATTCCTACTCCACAAAGTAGTGCCACCTTTTCCAGCTTTACGGCATTAGCCCACTCCATCCTTGCTCGCACTCTCTGACTTGTGCCAGTATTTCTCATTAAAACATTCAACAAGACATTATGTCCAAGATAAAAGCAAGGACCTCTCCATCAGTGCATAGGGAAAGGGACTGCTCTGATGGAGGGAGGTATCAGAAGTGTCGTTTGGTAGCAGTTTGCAGAGAATCAGTGGGTGCCTGTGACTGTCTTTCCTCACACCAGCAAATGAACTGAATTTCTGAGGTAGCTCACGTGCAAATACAGGATCACATAAGTTTCCTTAGGGTGTTGCTGGGATTGTGTGTGTTGGCATCATTCTTTTTACCTTTTGCAGCTTATTTATGATTTGGGTGAAAATGGACATAATTTGGAGAGTTTATTCCCCTAAGGCATAAGCCAAGGTTATTAAGGCATACATCACATCTAAGGCAGTCAGAGACACAACTGCACAAACATCCAAACATCTTCTACCAACCCAAACAGTGGTGTGTGATTCCGTACAATGATGTGGAAAATAACCACAGGTAACTACTTTGGGTTTGTTCCCCATCATATGGGAGGGCTTTTGCTAAACGAGGACAGTGATGGACAGAAGGATGGATTGATTACCTGTCTGATCCATTCCATGCACATTCAAACTTGTCAAAGATGCAGTCGTTTTCATAGAGGGAACATAACTTGCTTCTAAGGTAATCATGGACCTGTTTTAAAGAAAATAACTGTTATTCTTGAAATCAAAGAAAATATAAAACTCCACAAACAGCCTTTCACTTTCTGCTTCATGTCCCATGTTCACTTTCAAAATATGCTGCATAGATTGGTAGCTCTGCAGAAGATACTGTGTTTAAACTCCAAAGAAGCTAACTGTACTTTTCCATAGTCCAATTAACCAGGTGCTACAGAATTACTGTTGCAGGAAGGCACAAAACATGCTTCCCTCAGCAGGCTGCAGACCACCCCTCTTCAACATATTTGTTTCCTGCTTGGGTGATTTTCTCAGTGCTAGTCTAATTCTCAGAGACATTTCACCAGCTGATACCCTAGATGTGCTAATTAATGTGCAAGAAATCTAATTTAAATAGTAACAAAAATGCCATGTTCCAAGATAAGTGGACTCTCACTTATGGCAAAAAGAACTTGGCTCTCTTAAAGGAACCCGTATGGTATTACATTTATTTTTGTAAGGTATTTCAGGAGCCAAACACAGCACAAGGTTGTAGTTGCACAGGCTGCAAATAAGAACACTAATTTAGCCCAAGGATTTCTCCTATTTGGCCAAGACTTAAAACCAACATTGTAAACTCTCACTTAGTAGGAAAGTGAAATTACCCAACGGAAGATCTCCCTCCTCTAGGCCACACATCTCTGTTGAACAAGGATTATCATAAAGAGATCTCATGCAAACTGTTTCAGTCTTTTGACGAATTTAATTCGTTTTCCTTCTGAATGATTTGGTTTATTTCATAAGGAAATAAGAAGGTAGAAAATCCCTGCCTAGATAAATTTACTAATACACTTCACTCCTGGTATTTTCTTCTAGCTGCTGTAGAAACTGTAAAAGGAAGATGTGTAGGTGACCTTTAGGAAAAACACACCAATCCAATGGCCATGGGGATTATTTAGCTCTGCCATCCTGAGGTTACAGGTTCTTGCAAGTCCAGGAAAATTGTTCCTGCTCATGGCTGCTTAGCATCCTCCTCTGGCCTGAGGGCACAAACATTTCTTTTAGTAAAATAACTTCTATGACCAGATGAGGGACAAAGACCTTTCACTTATATTTTCTTTAAACTGACCCATTTTTGATAATCAAATTGTACAGTATCCAAAGAATATTCATAATGTAAGGTAATTAAGGATTATAAATTTTAGTTATGGATCAATTTTCATTAATAAATGAACGAACACTGAACTGTACATTAACAGATAATGTCTTATACAGAAATTAATTGGCAAATGGCAAACAGAACATTTCACAATTAAGTGCATTTACCGTCATGGTGAGCAATAGGTCAGAACACTCTTACTATTGATGCAGTTTCCTACACTCGTTGTAATTAAATCCTTTTCTTTTCTCTTTACTTAAAGCCTTTTTATGTTAGCAGTGTAATTTGTTACAGAACTGGAATTCTTTCCTTTGTCATGTTTGTGAGCTCCCAATACTTGGAAGAAAAGAAAGGTTGGGTAAGGCAGAAGGAAGTGGATCACATTTGCCTCCCTGACTGTCATTTCTAGGTCTTTCTCTTGTTACCATTTCCAGCAGCCATCTGTCATGACCACTGTGATGTACACACCCTTTGCAAAGTGTGTCCAACTCCACAGCTTGGAGCTGTGCCTTTCTTTCAGCTTTGTCAAAAAGCATTTTGCAATTCCTCTCTCAGATGTCTTACCTTGTCAAGACTGTCAGACTCACCCTATTGCCTTGTTCTTTATGTGGACCTTTTGATTACCACATCTGAACACATTCGGACCCTCAGAGACTATGAAAAACTACCTGGAAGAAACACTTCATTTTTACTGTTTGCATATTCATCTGCCACTACCAACTGAGGGTAAAATCAGATTTCCCTTGTCTGTTACATATTGTTCTTACCACATATCAATAGTACATGAAAGCAAACCAAATTCATTCCTAACTAATTACCCAGGACCTTTCACTGCAACGTTCTAGGTCTGACCCTCATGGAATTATCCAGCAATTCTGTGCTCCAGACTAACACAGCTATGCAGGGAGCTGTTTTACTGGGACTGAATAGACACAACCAGGAACTGCACTGGTAAGTGAGACGTTTGTCCAGATCCCTGTGCTACAGACCCTGCCTAGAGTGCATCAAGCTATTATCAGCTGTGAATGTGCTCACCTTGCTGCTCCTAAGGTTTCTGCTGGTGCAATTCACCTGGCAGCATCAGAAGAGTAACCTGCTAGGCAGGGCTGCCTTGCAACATTCAAGCACTGGCCATTCCACTGCACTGCTCTTTTAGTGCTGTCCAGTGACCACAGTCTGCCCTTTTTTCTTTTGTGTGAAACAAACAGGAGAACATCATGTTGAAACATTGTCAGCAGGTAATGTGTTCAGCAGGGCTGCAACAGCTGCTCCATGCAATAGCATTCTTTGAGCCACAGCATTGATATGAAAAAGAACCTGCATGAGGAATTCATTTTTGTTTGTCCTTTTTTTAATATTAAAATTGTAAGCTGATAATGAAGCAGTACAGTTACAGGCTCTGCTCTTTATTACAACTCTGTGTGAAATCTCCTGTTGTGACCCTCACTATTGCAGCTAGGCAATATCTAAGTGGCTACCATGCAGTGGATAAAATGAGAAATTCAGTCTTTTAATGAACACCTTTTAATCTTTTAATAATATACTTGTCATCATAATTATGTGGATACGTAACTGAAAATGTTAGGTTTATTTGTTGCCTTCCAGTGATCTACCCCAAAAAAACCTTTTGAGAAATTGCCACGTTTATATATGAGATTTAGCTATGTGAGAGAGAGATACCTCTGAGACAAATTATTTAAGAGAGTAATTTAAACCACTTTTTCTTAGGACACAATTCTCTACTCTCTGCGGCTTAAAAATGAAAGGTTCTCTGAGCAGTTGGATCACATGAATCCTATGGAATCCTGTGCTACTGGCTTCCCAAGGCCCCCTGAGTTCCAGATGCTCCTTTAGTCCACTGCAATGCCCAGCAACACATCTGTATATTCTTCACGAGGCACTGGATTAATATTTGAAAATGAAAGGCAATCCACAGACGTAAGTAAGGCGATAAGAACACTGTTATATTGTTATATTTTGCTATAATTTTTTGTATTACATAAAGGGTTTTGTTGTTATGGGTCTTGTCTTTTTTTTTTTCCTACAAACTTCTGACTGCAATTATCAGTACTCATTTTTTGCATCTCAGCATGAAGAAATATAACTTTTTAATTGGCCCTACTGTTGGGTGTCAGACTGATTTAAAAGTGGCCAGCTTGTTTCACAGCTGCCTACATGAGGAATAAAAGCAGGTGTCAAAATCAAGACAAACAGGTTGACTTGACCAGCTATTCCTCCCCAAGGACAAGGCTGTCTACTAAATTAGCATAGGTATAAAATAATATATTACCCAAGTTCCCAAAAACCGAGATTCTATTCTGTTATATAAAACACAGTCTCGCCATTACCCTCCCACTCCATTTTCACAGCATATCAACATTTCTAACACATTTAGCATTACAAGTGCTGCCATTTTAAGAGCAAACCCAATTCTGTAGTCTTAAAGGTAAACAGACTCAGACTTTCCAATATTAACACATTGAACAGTGAATTCTATCCACTGAAATGTAATGGGTGCATTGAAAAACACTGGGGCCCACTCTGTCTACTAAATGCTAGCTAACATATACTGGAAAATTTTGTTTGTTTTGACAAGAAGTGCTACCAAACTCTCATCATGTTATTTTAAAACCAATCTTAATTATGGTTACTGTGAACTACTGTATCCCACCTGCCATTATTTAGACACAGAAAACAAGGGACTGATCCAGCACTGTCACAGGATTGTCTCTCAGCAAGCACCACGAGCCAGATGAATGGCATTTTTCCTACTTTGCATACACTTTTTTTGGTAACTGAACAGTTTTTTTCTTACTGCATTTTCATAACAAGCAGTTTCTGTGTCATAGACGTATTTTCCATCTTCAAGCCAGAGTCAAAAAATGTAAGCTCAGCCCTCTATTGCCAAATATAACAGATGTCAGAGTACAAACTTAGCGCTGGCTGGAGCCACTGGCATTTTGTCTGGATAATATTGCAATGAATTCAGGCAACCAGATGTGTCTGTCTGGCATTTGTGAGCTGCTGTGTCAGTGGTGATGCCAGGGTTTAACACGGATCACTTCTAGAACTAGGCACAAGGGAGAAACACACAGATCAAGATGTAATAAGAAGTTCTGAAATGACAAAGGTGTAAACTCTCAGCAGTCCCAGCAGAAGCAGAGTGCTAAGCAACACACAAAATCTTTTCCAGTTACTTTTAAATGTTAGTAGTGAAATACATCATTTGAAAGCAGATGCCAAAGTGAAGAGATGATTTTTCTTGTTAGAAGAATCGTTTGTTTCAAGAGCCCCTTCCACAGGGAGTGCTACCTTGACTCCCCAGGCTTTACACTTCCTTGCTAACGCCGCAATTGCCCTTTTCCTGCTACAAGGACACCACTGTGAGGATTTTAACCACCTTGATTAATTCTCTTAGCTTGCTGTTTCTCAGATAAAGTGATGAGAAGTTTACAGAAACATCCAGTTTTTGAACAGTGAGATCCTTTTATAATGTTGCATTTTAATACACAGGAGATTCCTACCTGGTATGTTTCTACAGGCTTTGTTTCCATATTCAGATCCCAAACCTTGACAGTGAGGTAATCTCTTGTAAGCATGTATCTACCGCTGTGACTGAATTTGACATCTGACACTGAAGAGATAATTTCTGAAAAAAATGATCTATTACTGGGGTCTTCTGGTTCTTCATAAACTGTTCAAAGAAAAAGAAGCAAGAGACAGAAATCAGAATTGCATAAAAAATCCTCTGTTGTACAGTCTGAAGGGTGCATTTCTTGTGAAACGTGTAATTCAATCTACCAAGGAACATGATATAGAATTATTTTATGTCCAGCAGTTAATTTATTCCTTTAACTTTATATAACAACCCAAACATGAAGCTTTAAACATTACATATAAATATATAATTAATGTTATAGCTATGAACTCAATGCATGACTTTGGGAAATTATGCAAATACACCGGTTAGTTGACTACAGATACCTATAGCAAGGCAGTTCATGCCTTGGTCATCCTTTCTGGGGTCTGCACACCCCGTTTCCTGACAGAACCAAAATCCAGGTGTCCCTATCACACAAGAGGTGTGTGCATGTGGTCTCACAACAGTCCTGGCATCCCTGGGAGAGGTGATTACTCAAAGCATGCCCTGCTTGCCAGAACCAGCTGGCCTGGCTGCAGGCTACTCATTGGTCATGTCTGAAGGCATCCGAGACTAAGGATGAGAATTTTGAAAAGCAGTTGCAAATTGCAATTACCTCTTCCTGAGAGGTGAGCATAAAATAAACATGGTTTACCATGTGGATGCATGAACTACGGAGTTGGTGTGCGATGGCTGACCGTTCTGGAAAGCACTGAACTCACTGAATGTGGTGGTCAGCAGTTCTCTGCAATCTGACAAGGCAGCAGGTCACGAAATATTGCTTACACCAAGTTCATACATGAAAATCCAGCTCTTGTAGCTATGAGATTGGTCATCCCTGTTCAACTGTACATAAGAATGATACTGGATGACTCTAGCCCTACCTTATGGGTGCCTGTGACAGCACAGAAACCTATTTCTCATGAGAAAACCTATCTGTTTATGGTAAACAAGATAAGGTGTTCAGAGTTCTTTAGGAACAAGCAGTGAATACCTGTGGCCAACCAGCCCCAAGGGGCAGAGGGCTGTGGCCAATCCCAGTGAACGTTCATTTTGTATATAAAACTACATTTAAATAAATAATTTCCTTTTCTCAGCAATCCCTCTCGTGTGCCTCTTGTTTCGACATTGGCTCAACAGCAACAGGTGCCTAGAGCAACTCTGTTGTTGTTCTGTAGATATCTGTGACCCTGTGATCCAACTGACCTCCATGGTGCACTTCAGGGTCTTTTACTCTCAGCAAAATCAGTAGGGTTTTGGGACCTATGCCTAGAATATTCTTTGAAAACTGGCACGTTAGTGAATGTCATTTTCAGGTTTCAAAAGCAGGTGAAGAAAAGCCATGTGATGAAAACATGCTGAAAGTAGAATAACTTTTTACTATCAGTCAAAACAAAGTTTTTTGTATAGTCCACTGGAACATTTCTCTCTCAATTATTTTATCCATGACTATGATTCAGACTGTTGGAAGCAACAAAGTTAGTTTCCATTAGGTGAAATAATGTTCTCCTGAAAGTTAAGGGTGAGTACGTGGGTGAAGGATGTGGGGTAAGGCAAAAAATTATGGGCAATTTTCTTTGGGGGTGGGCAGTCAAATGCAGCCAGGCATGCACACGAGAATAAGGTCTATATTTAAACATGCACCACACATCTAAATGGTAATGAACTACTTCAAAAATGGGAAAAAACTTTTCTTTTCATATAGACTGTAAATGAACAACTTTAAATAGCTCTATAAAATTTTGCCTAGACATTCTGCAAAGCAGGTATTCTGTAATTATCCTGTCAGATTTTCAAGAGAGGTCTGATGAGCACAAAGCAATTATCATTTCTCATACCTCTTCCCTTTAATCTGTCCAAACTATAGACTTGGCTGGCAGGAATTTCATTCTCCTAATTATGATGTGAAGCTGCTATTAAAACCAGGAAAGAAAAAAACAAAACCCACAATAACTGAACTACACCTTCATTTATAGCTTAGATAGATTTTATTGGCTCTATGTGGCTCATCCAACTCCCAGCGATTAGAAGAGGAGTGATATTTGTACCTGAATATTCTGTATTTTGTTAATTAATGAGATTAAACCATTTCATTCTTTATCTGCCCCATTTATTGCTTTTCTTTGCTTACTGTATTAAGTATTAGAAAGACTTAGGTTAATTAACTGTGGAACTAACAGAGGCATGAAAGTCTCGTATCACTACAGAAAGAAAGATAGCAGTAGAAATTTTAGTAGCAGCAATTCTTTGGAGATAGTTCCTCTAGCCAGCATAACCAACACAAGAAAATTGTGACAGGAAATTAAGGAGCAGCTCCTGGTGAAAAGAAGAGAAAGCTCAGCAACTACCAGCATCTGCCTGAGCAGCCAGAACAGGGCATTAGCCTCAGGAAATGAAGGTGAGAGAGAGTGTTCTTGGGACTTGGCTATTTCTGGTTTAGCATCAACATAAGGTTATGCACATACTGCAAAACAGCACAATCTTCCTTCAGTTTGGCTAATACAAGTTGAGTGATTGGAGACAGAACAGCAGTGAGGTGACAGCCTTGCGGCTTGGACTTCAGTTCAGGCAAGCAATTCAAGTTCAGCCCTGACCTCTCCAAGCTGATAGGAAAAAACATGGGTCTAGCTCATGGTTTCCAAAACACATTTTCTGTTTATTGCTGTTAAAACTTATCTTTTGAAGGCTGCTCTTACAAGGAGCAATCAGTACCCAAAACATGAGATTTCAAATCTAGCTTATTTTCCTGTATCCAAATAAATCTTGTTAGATCTGAACTTTACTGACATTTGATTACAGATTCTATTATATTCTTTAATTAATTCCATTATTAATTTCTTAATAACTAACACCTGCCATAAAAAAGGGTTTTTAACTTTCATTACTATTGTTCTTTATAATGGTCACAGAGCTAATTATGTGAAAGATACAAAGTTACCTGTCTACCTAATGAACATAGGAATCACAAATGATGTGATGTGCTGAGTTCTCATGTGACACTGGCTCAGACTTAAATGTGACCTTGATGACAGGACTCTGGCATAGTGAAATCATGGGACTGCAGAGGGAAGTAGAGCATATCTCTGAGTACAGCCAGTGTTTAAAGAGGAGCCTGCCAGGAAGACACTGTTCCTGCCCCTTATGCCACCAGCAGAGACATGGTAAACTGGGGAGTCTGCTCAGGGAAATAAAAATGCTCAATTCCTTTCTGCACAGCTTCCTGCTCACAAGCTAAAAACCACAGTAGCTTCTCATAGAAGTCCAGACTTTGTAGAGAAAGATGAGTTCATTGAAGGATACTTGCCAGAGTGCTGTTTTCTTGAATCCTGAAGAAAATCTGTAGCATAAAAATATGCTGCTTCTTTCTTAAAAGGAAATACCATCTGCTGAAAAGCAAACTCTTATCCCTTGGAAAAAATATTCTTGTTTCCTTGAGAATTTCTCTGATCTAATACAGAATGGAGATGTTCCTTTTCCAATGGATAGGAAAGGCATCTCTACTGTGTGCGTTTATCATGCAGAAATATATGCAGCTGTGTAAAGTTGGGGGAGGAAAAAAAAAAAAAAAAAAGGGCCAGGAACAGCAAGAATAGGTGGAAAGGTCCATCTCAGCTTCCCTCCCAGACACTGCCCAAAAGAAAGCAGATGCCTCAGGCAGTAGCTAAAGAAGTGTGGTGCACTAACACCTTGTGGCTCTCATCTGCACTCTGGAGCTCACAGGTGCTGCCACCCCAACTTCTCATTAATATGGGCCTGATTCCACAGACTTGAAACTGATATACATTGGACAAGATCCACCCAGTAAAGAAAAACAAAATCCAACCCAAACTAATTTTCAAGTTCAATTCTAAACAAGTAGCTGGGCAGAGCTTTAATCATTGCAGGGTGTAAATTCTGGCATATGTGAACTTCAAAAAATATTAAAAATAATGCTAAAATTGTCTTATATGGTGGGTGCAGTGTCACAATCTGATATAGCATACAAAATCCTGTATTCCTCCCAAAATCATCACAAGAAGGAAAACTTGAAGATGAACAGAAATCTGCTCCACAGATTTTGTAAGAAATTCCATAAGTCATAGGATAAAATTATAAACAGTTTTAAAGACTCATCCCCTCTAGCAGAAAGAAAGCACTGTTTTCTTTCTGCTTATGAAAAATAACTTATTAAATCATTTTTTAGAGGATACTGTTTGTAGTTTGCACCCTGTCCTGAAAACTTCTGATTTTATAGCATTTGTTGTTACATATATCTAAATCACTGGGAATCCTGCACCACGAAACAAATCTCTCCCTCCCTCCAGAGACAGCTAATGGATATAGAAAATCATTCAGTTCCTGTTCAAGGGTCACAGCTACAAAGGGATGAAGACAGCTTTGGCAACAGTGGAAACAGAGGCAGTGTGGTTACTGAGAGGGAGAGGACTGTGGAGATCAGGGCCAGCAAAGTTGGTAGAATATGATAGGGAAAACAATTTTTATTATATAAGCAAGTAAACATTCTGCAGCTAGACTGAACTAAGAACTTATTACAGATAAACCTCTGGGTTACACTGGCACACAGACAACAGGTGTATTTCAACTGGACCTGGAAATACCGGCGGTGGATCAGGTAATTCCTCACTGGGCTTTAATTTCATAAACACAGAAAACAGGTTCAGTCCCTGGCCAAATAATTTATCATTTCAACTAAGTTCCTATTTAATTCCAGATCGCAAATGAAAATAGCTGCAATACATGATTAAAATATATTGGAAAACAGTACTTTGAAACATATGGAATTTCACTGGTCTTAACAGACCAGCCACAGTAAGGAAAGGAACAAGAACCAATATGCTTTCCTAATAGCTGATAAATAAAAAAAATTAACCAAAATAACGAATTATTTAACCATAATATTTTTAGATGGTAAATTAGCACTATTTTTGGGTCAGCTGTGATTTGCTCTAGTACATATATTTCGTCAAGTTTAGCATAAAAAACCTAAACTAAATTTCATTTGAACTTCTATGAAAATACTATTTTTTATTTTTTTTTAAGTACACGACACTTGTTACGTTCAACACAGAAAGCATTTTTTTGGTGCTGTTTAATTCAGGAAATGTTATGTCTTAAGCTAAGCATAGTTCTGGGCATATCTCTAATGTGGTTGAGATCTCAAGAAGACACAAAAATGGGCAATTAAAATGACCAGAAGTACCAAATTACTTCCACGCAAGGAATGGCTGAATAGACTGGGGTCTCTTAACCTAGGAAAGACTGAGGGGGTCGTAATTAAGAGTGGCATGGAAAGGATCGATAGGGAATGACAGTTCACTTTGTACTCTGTCTCTTCCAATCAACAAGTAGGGGTCACCACATGAAACTAGGAAAGGGTAAGCAGAGAGAAGATGGTTCTCCAGACTATGCCTAATGAAGCTGCTAAAGACTTTACTGGAAGATATTGCGAATGGTAAAAAATACACAGAAGTTCAAAAGTAACCGCACAACTTCAAGAAAAGAAAAACCCCCAAACATCCATTTCAGCATTGTTAAATACAGTAAGTTCGCTTCCACTAAGGTCCCTGAACCTCAAGTTTCCAACACAAATTGCAGAGGGTAAAGATTATGAACTTTGTCTGTTCTTATATTTTCTATTGATGTTGCTACTGCCAATATCAGAGGCAGAACATTGGGCTAGAAGGACCTCTGGCCCAGGTATAGTCATTTTTGTGCACTGTTTAAAATCTATTTTAGGATTTTATACAAAAGAGTTCTTGAGTTCATTCTAAGTGAATCAAGCCCAACTGCAAGCTCCCATTGAAATTCATGGTCTCTTTATGCCTTTTAGCTTCATTATTCATGATAATAATTTGATTTACCATTATTATTTACTCTATCTTTCACTATCTCTGAATGTTTTATTGTTTTGTATTAAGCCAATCCACTCATACATTCATCTCCCTTGGAAATTCTTTTTCAATAATAGAATATTCTGCTAATGTGACAGTCCTGGTCTACACTGATTAATATGGTTATACATGAGAGGGAGTTTTTGAATCTGCTTTCATAAGCAATCTAAAATACAATTATTTCGTGAGAAACATTTGTTTAACATTTTATATTACCATAGCCTGTAGCTGCTTACCCTGTTTTAAACTAAAGAGAAGTGTGTTTTTAGATTTCACTTTTCTATTTGCTTTTATGTAATTCAGAGGGCACCTCTTTGTGCCCTGGTCACTCAAACATCTCATTTTCCTTCTTTTATTCAAAGCAGAATCCTGACCCTACCTCCACACCACAAGGCTGAAATTTCACCTACTGTACAGCATTCCTTTATCCAATGACCTAGGATTAAAACTAGGCTTCTCATCAATACCTCTGGAGAGCATGGCTTTTAAAAGTGGAGCCTCAAATCAATATTTAAGAATCTGTTTTACCATCTGCACTGAGTTGCTGCAGCTTGTCACAAACCACAAGGGACAGTGCATTAGTGCTGAAAGGCAAAGCCAGATCAATAGCTAAAGATCAGTGGGTGGGAGCTTCACTACAGAGTTGCTTAGATTAATATAACTTTGTCAGTGAGTTTGTTAATAAAGAGAAATGGTACTAAAGAGAGAAAAGGAATTGAAAAAACACAAAGCCAATCTAGAAGATCAAACCTCTTTAAACCTCGGTCTCACAAAGACTTATGTGCATGTTAAATGCCACGTGTTGTGAACAATCCCAAGGAGTTAATGGAACATAAAACTACTACTGCTCTACAGCCAAACTGATGTGTAAGAGTCTTTCTGATCTTGATATATAAGATCAGTGATAAGTGGGTTTTTTCTCCCCCAGTGAAATAAGCTGGTTTCATGAGACATTAAAAAGCAGTATTTGTTGCTATCAAAAAAATTAGGCAAACAAGACAGGAATTTTAATAGACTGAATAATTAAATCAATCTTACAGCAATTATTTGCTTTATCTGTGTGTGGTTGGGGGAGAAGGGTTAATGAAACACCTCTTCAATCATAAATCATTTACCATTGCTTCAGGCTTTTCTCTTTCCTCCTACTATTTGGTAGCTAGAAGTACATAAATCAGGTTTTTTTCTTCCTCAGATTTAATTTTAACGTATCTTGCACAACTGGAGGAAATACTATATAGACATAATTGTATTTCTGTAGAAACATTTTCGAATTTTCATTAGCCATGTTTTAAATGTCTTTATTATACATTCATCCAAACTGAGCAGAATGGAAGCTTTGGAGCCTATGCTAAAGGCAATCTGTTATCAAATTTCAGTGGGATTCCTGCACAAGGAAGGTTCTGTTCCAGGATCTAGTTTAGCATGCATGAAATTGCAGCAACAGACCTTTAGTGACAGTCATAATTACAAAATTATCAGGATATGGGCACATTTTTTCATTGGGGATATAAAATCAGCAATGCATATATGCCTTTGTAGTGCATGCTTAAAAATAAATCCAGAATTAGGAGAAGGAGAACAAGCCTTCATCAAGCACAGGGTCAAATAATTTCAGAAGCTCAGGTAAGTTTCACTCCTGTCACATGAAACCTTGCAGATTTGGCCTGAAGTGGACAGCACTTCAACAGGAGCCTCTCTGTGCACAAAGGGAGAGTGATGACTGTCTCTCCCTCAGATGATAACCTGACATGAGACCAGATGCAGAAATAAAAGCGTATTTTCGATGTAAAGCTCACACAGAAGAAAAACAAGTTGTCTCTTTTTCAGTCAGACAATAAGCATCATTCATTTGGAAAGGTCAATATTAATTAGCAAATCCAGCAGGGATAGTCTGTCACAGGCTTTTTTGTGCATCTGGTTGTTCTCTGTTGCAAATGAAAGATCATCCATATTCAGTCAGAGGTCTGAAAGCTGTCTTGTCTCTGAAATTCCAACCTGCTTTAAACAACTGGTAAATATAATTAATTTAATTTTAAAAATTCAACATATTTAAGTAGATTGTCCTTGATTTCTGTCTTAGCTGCTTCCACAGTTCTGAATTCTTTAAAATCAAAAGTAATCTCAAAAAAGCCCAGCAGATTACCCAACTGAGTTACATGCCTGACTGATGGGACAGTGACATTTATCCTTGGGGAAAGGCTGGCATTTCTTTCAGGCCTGGATTTCAAATAAAAATGTGGAAGAGGGCTCTCAATGGAAAAACGACCTCCTTCATCTTTGGGTGGCACCTCTGAGTCACAAACCAAACCTGGAATTCACTCTGCATTGCTCCGAAGACCATTTTATACTTTTGAGATACTGATTGCCCACCCCATGGGACTGGGATGCACCAGCTGAGAGGCTTTGCTCTGTTCAGGGCTAGTCCAGGGAATGGCTGTTGGGATTGCCTGTCACCTATAAACGCTTCCCTGGTGAAAGAGAGGGGGGCTCTAAATGGCTCCTGCTACAGACCCAGAGGTCAGGAGTTTGAGAAATCTGTCTGGGGGACAGAAAGCACCAACTCATGGTGACAGAGGCTATGTAACCCCAATATTTGTGGTTTTAAAATCACCATGGCACACAGAGCAATAAAATTGAAACTGCAGCTCCGCTTTCCTTGAAGTATTTTGCTGTAAACTTCACATATGCATAATGGATAATTAGAAACAGGGTTTTAGTCTACAAATTCAGATTAAGAAATGAATACTAAAAAACCCTTAAAGCAACATACAGAATTTAAATAAATACCTACTTCTGAAGTATGCAACGACTTTAAGATGTTAAGGTTATTACATGAAATATCAGTAGGAGTTATACTCCTGAATGACTTCAATTTCCATATTGCATAACTATACAGTTTATATTTACCGTTTAATAATGGTTTAAATAATTCTGATGAACTTCTGAAAAAGCTCTTTATTTTTTTTTCTGACTTCACACGCTCAAGCTCAGTTTTCTTCAGCTGACTGCTTTATTATATTTGTTGAAACAGCCATATGTACCCATCTAGCCTACAAGCTGTTCGGAAGAATGATATTAACTCCATGCACATTTATGAGGATCTCTGAACATAATATTAGCAATAAAAAATAAAAACCAAATTAGCAACTATTTGTTAATTGAACAGATGCTGCTGTAAGTGTATTTTTAGTCAGGATGATCTTACTGCAACAGAAACCCTATGCTTGTCTTCCTTGTCACCTGAAACCCTTGCATGAGAATTTATGGAATTTGAGTTGGGGGTTAATTCTTTTATTTCTTCAATGTCCCCAGCTGACTGATTTAACTACTTTTGCCACTGTCACAGATTTCCATATACTGCCTTTTTTCCACACTGCACTGCTGTGCATGTTGCCTGATGACATCTCAAAGGCAACCTTTGGGTGTTTCAGCAAGTACACCTTTTAGGTGAAAGGTTCCATATTAGTTAAATTAATTCCCGATTTGTTGCTGCTCAAGTCTGTCTTTCATAAATGTTTTACATCTTTACCTATAACACTGTGGACTGCAAGAACGCCTTCCTTATTCCCACTCTTCTAATATTCTAAACAAGCAGGGATGTTCATCTCTTTGGCACGTCCTCTCCAGAACATTTTTGATGGCATCCTCTCCCACCACTTGCAAAGTCTAATAATAACATGGAACAGCATTATGTATGTACCTGCTCTGTGGTTACAGATTGGTCTTTCCCTGATATACATTTGTAATGGCTATCTAAGATTTTCTTGTGGTGCTCACTCAGCACTGCACGATCTATTACACAGCTGTTATAGGAAGCAGTTTCAGGTAGTCCATTATAGACACAACACATTTTATCACACCTTATCAGTATCTCAATGACCATTTAAAATTCAGCTACTGACCTGATATTCTTTCAATGCCTTATAAATAGATTTGGTGGTCTGAGATAATTTTTCTAAGGGATAGAGATCCCCATTACAACTCATCACACAAATTGGCAGCTTGCTATTAAATCTCAACATAGGCATCAAGGATGAGTACATATGGAAGTAGTCTCATCTCGTCCTTGTCAAAGCCATGAGGATTTATAAGGGAAATCTTGTAGTGCTCCTGTCATTAATGCCAAAAAGAGAGATTTCGCCACTGAGCTTAGAAAACCAGAAATCTTCAAGACATTATAATTTATTAACATCCTGTGTTAGTTGACTTACACTGCAGATATTAGTATATAATTTATTTTTACAGTACGGCACAGTAATTATTCATGGCACTCTCTGAACTTGTACGAATGGAAGAGCCCTTCCCCCAAGAGCTGCAATGGACTTTATCAGAGCTACAGAGATTTGAATAGATAAGGGACAAAGGAGTAAATGCAAAAGTTCACAACGTATGCTCATTCTCCAGGTATTTTAGTAAGTTTTACATTGGATCTTTCATCCCTAAAAATATGTACATCCGTTACAATCTTGGAACAGCATCTGAAATACAGCATGCGGTGATACTAGACTGCTGAGAAAGCAGGGATGCATGGCAGAAGATGAAGGTTTACAGCGACTCCAGTTGTAGTGTTTTGCTTGAGAAGTGAAGTCAGTCGTGGGGAAAGACTGAAAGACAAGCCGAGCTAGGAGATCAGGGTACTGATCATGCATATGCACCAGATGTAAATTTAGCAACTGTAAAGAGGAATCAGATGCACAGTCAAGGTACTAGAGAGACAATCATGCAAATAACTTGATTTTGCAGACTGCTTTTTGATATATCCTTTGGGGCTGCTATGGGCTGTATACAATTAACTTTGCTTGTCTCAGAGCTATGCTGAAACCACTCCAGTCAGCAGCACATGGGCCTACTCCTTTTAACACTTTGGAAGTTCTACCATTGCTGTATCAATTTTTTACTGTACACACTCAGATTCTCAATGAGCTTGACTTGAGTTCAGTGCAGCAATGCTACATTAAATGGCTATTTTCTAACTCATAGATCTGGAAAATGGGGTTTAATCAATGACCATTAGACCTTGCGCTCCCTTCTGGCATAAAATGCCTTCTTTCATCCAGCACTGCTGTATTGTGGCTCTAATAAGTTCTGATTGGCATTTGGCATTGAGTTACAGGGGCATGGAGGCCTTATTAGCAGGAAGAAATGGAAGTATTACAGAACAAAACAATTAAGTGGGACAGGATAACTCAGAGCATTGTGTCAGACTGTGTCATGCTTACATTTCACTTCATGGTAGTGAATTGCCCCTACAAGTACAAGGAGATACAGCTAACAAAGGTAAAACACTTCTCTGGTTAGGAAATTGTCCTTGAAGGTTATTTTCTATAATTGGAGACCACATCCTAAGAGGTTCTGAGCATGTGCTTTTCTCCTTGCAGTCAAAAGGCCTAGTCATAGGCTTTTTACTAAATTTACTTCTGTTTTAAAAATAGCTTACGTACAAAATCTGTGCACCACTTAGGGCTCATTTAAATCTTCACATGCTTTTTCCTCCCCTTTTGCCCCTACTAATAAGACCTGCCTACCTCAAACAGGCTCAAGTAGGCACTGAATGACATAAAATCTCTTATGTACTCTGGTACTAAAAGAATTTCTCTTGAATTTTGTTCCAAAGTTTCAACATCACAAAAGAAACTGATGGCCCATTTCTGTGAGATGGAGTTGTCCTGGAAGAGCCCGAGTCCTGAAGGTGACTAAAGCAGAGCCACCACAGTTCATTCACGAGGTTCTCAGCTTCTCAGCAACCAAGCACATGATGCCTTTGTCTGTGCATTGTCAGTCTCAGAAGATTAGGAACAAACAGGTTGCTTGCACAAGGCAAAGTGCCCAGGCTTGCCAGATTACTGGTGGGAAGAACCACAGTCTGTCTTCTCTAAACCATAAAGAGATGATAAACATGCATAAAGAGATAATACAAACATGCATTTTTCTTTGAGAACAAGGACAGTCACATTTTAAAATTTTACTTCCCTCTTCTTATGTACATTTCAGATATGAACTATCATGAATTGGTGGTTCATCTCAAAATTTCACAGGCTACATAAAATCACGTAGGACAGACGACAACTTCTATACCAACACAATTTTTGTTTCTTCCCCTCCTCCCTCTCCCATTACTTATTGCATTTCCTCTGAGTCAGTTCAGACATAATATTGAAAAAATACATAGAGGGAATACTGGACTACGTTTTTAGGAAGGACACTGAGACTTCCTAATCCAGAAAATGGATTCGAAGTTTGAAGGCAGTTTGACAATCAACATTTACTTGCTGCAGCATTCAGAACAGTACTTGTGTTTTCAAACCAGTATGCTCATCTACTTAAATACTCCCTCATGCTCTCTCATTTGTTAGAAATCCTCTCTCTTTTGCTAAAGAATTATGGGTTCTTCACTGATCACTGCAGTAAGAACTATAAGGGCAACCAGTCACAGACATGACTGTTACCAAGTTCATAGCTAATACTTGCACACATGAAAAAAAATTCTTATTTTTGCTGTTTATTTTCAAATGTGCCTGCAAGTGAGAAACCAATACACTGGGGTATGCACACATCTACATGTTGTCCGTTAAAGTAAGACTTTAATGACATCTGGGGCTCAGTGGAGCAAGGACTTACGCTTGGAATGTTTGTCACAGAGAGCTGATGCCCTCATGTCGCAGAGTCTCAGGGATCCTTTGCTGCTGCTGTAGACAAAGAGATTGCAGTGGTGGGGATGGAACTCAGAGGCTGTAATTACTTCTGTCAGGTCCTCCATATTGGCTGGCTTTATATCTACAATGTCTGAATGGAAGTTTCATCAAGGAAAACGCAGTTGCCTGCAGGTAAACCACGACTCTTACTTGAAGGAAGCATGCAAAAGTACACACATGTAATGCTTTTAAGGATATACTAATTTTTTTGGTAGTAGCGCAGTTTTAAATTTCCATACCTGACCCATTTATACCAAATCCAAAGAGCAATGTCAAACTCAGAGTCTGCACGATTTTACTGCAGATGCCATTAGAAGGTCATCGTTTGTCCATGCTGTGCAAAGACATCAAAGAAACTGTTGCAGGGATACAGAATTCTCACCTTCATTGAAGCTAATGGAGAGCAGGTAGCTGTATCTCCTACCCTTGCTATTGAAACCACTGCTCTGTCCCAGATAATACTGACTGAAAGGGAACAATGCACAGCTCAGATCTGCTCACTCCAGTATGGCTCACAGGCTTTTATGATAATGCAACTTCACTAAAAAAGACATGCAGCTTAAGGTAAAAGTCTCAAAAAAACCCACCAAACCAAAAACCCCAAACTTTTTTTGCAAAGGCACATGTGGCAAACACAGAAGTATTTATGCAAATAATTTTGTGTGAATATATACTAATACAATTTCCCTTTTAAAAAATTATGCACAGTATTAGGTTTGGTATTTGAATACTTACAAAGAAGTAACTGAAATGCCATTTTTAGGTTTTTGTGTAAATGATGCTCACTACCAAAATCAGTATGAATTTCTGTGACTGAGAATCATTTAAGTGAACATCATCTGGAACAAAAATACATCCAATATCTGGTTTCCCAAGCACAAACTTGTCAGCTGCATCACCAAAGATTACCCACATGAAGTGTAACTCACATGGTGCCTCTCCAACACTTATATCTCCACTCATACACATTACCTGCCTTAAAACCCAGGACCCACACTGAGCCTGTGTTTGGAGGAGGAGGCCAGTCTGTGAAAGATTGCTTGCAGAGAAAAGAATGGAAGTAAGAGTCTCATGAGGGGGCTGTAAGAAAGCAGTAGATACACAAGCATAAAATGAAAGGATATATATGTAAAGCAGTACATTTAAATAAGATTGTGCATTTTCACATGGCCCTCAGCAATCTGCTACAGATTACCCACCCAAATGTTAACAAATCCTTCGAACAAGAAGAAGAGTAACATTACCCTATTTTACTGATGAGTTTGTGTGAGAAGCAATAAAGGATTTGCATAAGATCACATGGGAAATGCATGACAGAACAAACCCCGATCTACTGAGTCCCAGTGCAGTGCCCTAAACACAAATCATCTCAGTGCCTGGATTCCCTGAACATAAAATTTGAATCAGCTGACGTTCAAAATCTAAACATCTCAGAGGATAAGATAAATGAGAAAATCTGCTTTATTGATGGCAAAAGAAATCATATATCATGGTACTAAGCCTGTTTCTGTTCCCACTGTGACCACTTCCCAAATGGAAGACCAATCAAAGACATTTGATTGATTTCTGTGGCAATGAGATACAGTCTATCACCACCTTTACACTCTATACTTTGATCTTTCCCAAAAATATAGGTCTGGAACACTACAGTGAGTAGTACAAAAGATTCAGAGATAATTATCTTGATGACTGCGCATACATCACACTGTTATGTTTTTTTTTTCTTTTTTTCTCATGTGGTTTAGAAGGGAAAATATCAGCAAAACTATTAATATCTTGTGACATTTAATAACAACTGGGAATGAATTAATGTTGCATTTTAACTGCATTCCTATGTACTTGTACTATCACATTTGCATCCATCTCCAAGAATCCATCATGATTAATATAAGTGCAGTGAATGTTAAGATGTAGAAACATTGATTTACCTCTTTTATAAAGCATCACTAAGTAATCCTGAAAATCAACAGAAAAAAACTAACCTTTATTCAGTGACATGTATTTGGTGAATTTGTCTCAAGAAACACCTTTAAGTAAAAGCAATTGCTTTCAGGGGTTGAATTGCTTTGTGGAGTTCAGAGAATTATAGTTACTCAATAGAAGAATTTCACCTCTCAGCAGAGAGATGAATAATTGCTGAGTGATGAGAAAGATATAAAATATAAATGGAGTAAGTGAAACAGTCATGGTAAGTAACATTCTTCTGGATGCTGAAGACACTATTGATGAATTCCCTTTCTTTGCGTAAAATGAATAAACCTATACTGAATAATGAAATTAAATATTCCATCCTCCTGCCAGAAAAGCAGAAAATACTTGAAACAGACTGCATTTCCAGATGTGATCTAAATCTCCACTGAGAAAGAACCTCAATTGCCTACTGAGGATCATAGTAAAAACGAAAATTCATCATTTCACTAGATTTAGGAAAATTAAAACAATAACACTGTATTGAAGTAAACAACCAAGGGACCTAGAGAGTTGCAGAAGAGATTTACCCCAAATGCATTTGTAATAATAGATGGAAAAACAGCCTTTGTTTTGACAGCTACAGAACCCAATATATCAAAAGAAGAATATGTCACACAAAAGAACATTTTCCTTCTCTCATGATTTTTTGCCATCTATTTGAAAACAATCAAGTACAGCTTGACATGTGATGTGTGGGAACTGTATTTAAACTAGCATGACATGGTAAGGGCATGCATCTCCCATGAGACATTTCTCATTTCTATTTTTCTATCTTCCCTTTGTGTCTTTTCTTCCTTTTAAGCACAGCATTGCATGGCAGGAAAAAATAATAAAATAAAAAAAAAATTGGACCAGACAGTGTGATTCAGAAACAGGGCCTTTGGTGAACTTGAAAAGCATGAAACAGAGGGAACCTGGCAGAAACTGATTAAATGAAAATGCCACTGTTAAAGAGAAAACTTTGGTAATGGCATAAATCTGTAGAGTTGTCTCCTACACTACTGCGTTCCCCTGCAATGGGATCTTGTGGAGGGCTGTCTCGAGAGGGGCATGGTCCTTCTCCCCCTGAAATACCACTCACCTCTGAAATACCAGTCACATCTGACTGTTGTTGTACCAATGTGATCCGCTTCATTTTCAGCGTATGGACAAAACACCTAGGACCAAAGGTCACAGAGAAGAAAGAACAGAGAGTTCAGTTCACCATTGGTAGTGTACTAGGATATAATTCTGGTGTCCTAAAAAAGTCAGTGTTCCTCTGCCTTACCAGGGTAGAAATTTCCCCTAAGAAAGTGAAAAAGATCTTCATATTGCTTTGACTCCCACACATGCTTGACAAGAACAAGGCATTTTGATCCCTGGTAGATACTTGCACTAAGGGAATGCTGAACTGGCACCCTGCCAGTGACGGGCTGGAATACATTGGCAGTCTTTTAATTCATTAACATTAAAACAAGGGATAGAAAATATCTTCTTGCTTGCAAAAAATAGAACAGGTCCCTCCCCCTTAACTATTTTCTGTCTTACCAGAGCTGTCCTCCACTGCCTGGCTCCACCAAACAGGACAAAGCTAGGAAGAGGCCAGCAGACTTTCTAGACACTCTCCACAGCAAAATGGAAATGAAAGGTCAAGTACACTTGGCAACTACAATGGTGAGAGATGATGTTCTTACAGGTGGGTTAGTAGAGCTCCAAGACTAGGAAAGGCAATTTTGGGAAAGGCAACAAAGCTACTCTAAGGCAGTGTAACCCTAACCTTGGCTGAGTGTCTATGCTGCCTTCCCCAAACCATTCAAGAACAGAAGTAAAACAAAGGAGAGAGAGCAGGGCAGGGCCTGGCTGCAAGGAGGCTTTAGGGAAAGATCTGAGGGAGGGGGGAAGGGGAGAGAAGAAAAACACTAAGAGAGGAAGGAGGAAAGAGCATAAGGAAAGGCATGATTAACAGCCTGCAATGATATGCAGTGTGAGGAATGTGATCTGAGTACACGACTCCGTTACATGGTATGTTTAGTTCTAATCCGCTATTTTGTGCTGCTGTTGTGCAGCTGATAGCAAAATGAGGATAACAGGAGGAAGAAAATTTGTTCCATTGCCTCTGGGCCACTGATCTAACAGAAATATTCCCCTCTGGGAGAAGTCACTCCAGAAAGTTCCTTTTATTGCAGGTTACAAAGTTGACCCTCACCTTGATCCAAAATTCATATTAATCAGACTTCTCCTCTTGATCAGCTAGAATATAAATGAGCATGCCTGCTTTATGCTCATGCCAAAACATGTATAATGAGAATGTGGAAAATACATAGGGTTCCTGCTGAGCAAAAAAGGTCCCAGAATAAGTTTCCTTGTATGATAATGGAAACATAGCAGCCTCCTCAAAACAGATTAAATTCCCTTTGAAGTGAACAGTATGCATAAAGAAATAGATGCTTCATCTTCCTGAAACCATCAAGGAATTCTACAAGAAACTGAATTTTGTAGAGAACAGATTCACAATTCAAAAGCTATGGCATATGAAGGATTGAATCTTCTATCCTTATTTTGGAATAATTTTTAAATGACTTGTGGGTTCACTGTAAGAAGGAAATAATTTTTATGGTCAGAAGAAGGCTCAAGAAAAAAAATTACTTGTCCCCTCCCCCCTTTATTTAACTGCAATGGAAGAGGAGAGGCTTTCTTTAGAAAGCCAGACAAAATTTTCCATAGTAACTTCACAAGAAAAACAAAACTCTCATCTTTCTTATTTCAATATATGCTGATATGACGCTTCATTTTTATCCCTGCGTGGGACTTAGGTTTTTGCAAATTTAAGCACTTTCAAAAAATAACCTTCAGCATAACATATCTTACCAAACCTGGCTGTTCCCTGTATTTTCCACAGAGGTTTGTTCAGGCTCCTAATTTTGTCTGCATCTCACACCTACATTTCAGCCTAGCCCTAGAAAGATTCAGTGACTAGTAGTTGAAATCAATAGCAATTCATGGAAGCTGCCAGGGCTTCAGTTTAGAGTAATTGATTGCTGTGGTCCTGCTGAGGCTCTACACTTTCAATATAAGCATTTCTCTGAGTGGTATCCTCTGTTAGTCATTTAGTGCACACTATTTTCATTACAAGGAGGGAACGGTGATGCTTACAAATCAAGCTCTACCAGTTTTACACTTCCTACATGACAGTTATATCATTCCTACACCATGTGCCAGCTGAGAAAACCAATTCCAAATGGCTCCAGTTTCCTTCCAGGCTGGGTACATCAGGCCTCACTATGCTTGACAACATGCGATTACATCAATCTTATTATCAACGAAAGAAGCAAGCCCTAACTTTTAAATAACCATCAACTTACTCCTTTCTTCCCATTTCTTATAGATACACTGTATGTTTTCACTGTTGAATGACAATTCTGCAATAGGCATAACTTGACAGTATGGACAGCACTGGATAGGGTCCACCTTCTGAATCTCTGTATTTCAAGCCTGTTGTTCAAGAGTCAAGGGTTCCTGGAATGAACTGTCAATAGGTTAATGGATGTGGCCTTTTCTTCAAATTCCAGTGTTTTACCTTAGGCAAAGAGATGACCCAGTATTTATATTCCAAGTACTCCTAACAGCTGCAGTGTCAATGTTTTCCACCGCACAGCATTTGTCCAGTGCTCCACTAAATGCATGTACTATATGGGTTTTATTATAAGCCCAGAGAGCTGCAATTACATTTTCTCTATCATTTGACTCTTCTGAACCACAAAAGCAGGATCTCCTGCATAAATGTGTGCTCCTCCCTGCTGTCTTGAACCTAACACCTGTTAATGCAAGATATCGATTCATACTAAGTACCACAATGTCAGTCCAATAACATTTTTAATTCCATGGTCTTTATAACAGTGATTCTTCAGACATCCTACTGGAGTTGGAAACTCTGACCACAGTCTCACACTGGTGGCGATACGCTGAAAATACCAATTTAAATGACTTGATTTTGATTGGCAATGAAATGTCTTTATCAAAGGCGTTCCGACAGTGCCATTACTATAGTACAAAGGCTTCTGTATTTTTCCTCATATCAGGATTATGAGATACAGAAAGAGTAAAAACCACTATGGGGCCTGTTAGCTCTATGTGGAAGGCCAAACCATAGCAAATTACATTAGGTGCTGTGCAAACACGAAGTAAAGGGATTGCTCATGATATAAAGAACATGTACAAAGAGCATACAAAGAAGAGATTAAGTAATGTTAACACAGTTCTGTGGAATTCTGAGGTTTCTTAAGTCAAGGATTATAGTCTAAGATACGAAAGAGCTGTTAGTGGAAGAAGGAACATCATGGTCATAGTAAAAGGCTGCAGTAGCAATAAACTTTCAGCTATTCAGCTAGGACTAGCCACAGAAGAGAATTTGGCTGTGTTAGCTAAACAAGAGGTTGAGATCTAGCTCATCCAGCGATAGGATGATATATCTAGTACATCCTCCTGTATTACTGGCAGTGTATTTTTATACAGTGTGGGTAACGAGTCTGCATGCTGGAATGATGCTTCTTGGGCACTGGCCTCACATTTATCCTCAGCACACCACTGTCAGTACAAGATGGCCCATGTCTGCTCACAGTCCAGTATGCAACATTCTAGCCAGAGTCATGCCTAATTTTGCTCTCTGTCTTCTAACACCATAAAACTTACAAAACATGAAGAGCACAAAGGTGAACACTCAGACCCTTTCTATGCATTTAGAAACCAAGATGTTACTGATTTATCTGGCAGCTGAGAGAAACCAGAGTGCCTCAGGATGATGGCACAAGAGTTGTTCAAGAATGTAACCTAAATATCAAACTTCTGAACCAAAGCTGAAACTCCTGGACTTTCTGTCCCAAGTTTCATTTGGAACTGGAGATACTTGGCACGAAATTAAACGTAGTATTAGAAACATTTTCCATTCATTAGGTTTAAAGCATAGAGTCAGCATCAGTGCTAATGTTTTACAGAGAATGAAACTGAGGCATGAAGTGGCAAAGGCTTGGCAAAGGTCAATTCAAGAGCCAGTAAGACCAATAGCTCTGGATTCTGATCTAGTGGTCTCTCTCCTCCCTACCTGCAGCTCTCCAGTCATGGGAGTATTCACTTGGTTCTCTTCTTGGTTAATTGGTTTTGAGAGGTTATTATTATTCTCATTATTACATTTGTCTTTTGCAACTTTCTCCCAGAATGCATACTGGTCTAAAGACTCATTCTGAATTTGAGAGATCTCATTCTGATTTTTGCAACATCAGAATTACTTTGCATTCTTATTATCTTGGTGGAATAAAAAGAGACAGCAGCAAGAAAGCCCCAAATCTCCATTAGACAAATATTACTTGAAAAAAGAATCAACATATTTTAAATGTGCTTAGTAAAATTTTAGGAAATTGCTTTTACTGCCATGATTCAGTAAACATCAGACTTTGCTGTATGCAAGTTGCAGAAAAACCAATCTAATATATAAGAGAAACTGTCTAAGGAGTAGCTGTAATATTTGACGAAGCATTGAAAGCAGAGAATTGTAGAGTACCACTGCTAGGAAAGAGATAATTTTAAATTATGTGAGTCACATTCAAACTTTATCATAGATAGGCCTGTTCATACACAGTGCAACCAATGATTTACTTAGAGAATAATGAATTTAGAAGTAGATTCTGGAAAACTTCAATTTATTTAGGAATTGAATTTTTGGCTTGTTTTTTGAAGAGAACGCCCGCATTTTCATCTGTAGACACAGTCACATGCCTGCTTCAGCAACAATCACATGCTGATTCAAATTTTCAAGAGCAAAGGCGTCATTATCTGCATATACACAGCTGAAAGAAAAATTAAGTGGATGAATCAACAGAGGAAGACCTGCCTTCATAAATGCAAACCTGCAGTCACTCAGGCACCGAAAGATTGCAAAGTCATATTTAGTTCATATATTTGCATATGAATTGGTGATGATTTGTCTGAAACTACTGTGACACGCTTAATGTTACACTTGGAACACAAATACCAGAAGAGCCTCAGGTACATATAAATTATTAATAGATGAGCCCTATTAAGTCCCAGCTTAGCTTCTCTGAGGCAGTGCTGTTCTATGCAGTACGGTTAAGTGGCTCCATGTACTATATGCTAGCAAAGGTTCCAAAAAAGAGTGATTCAACATTAATAAGGCAAGGATAATTTATAAACAAAAGCAATATAATCTCATCGTTCACAAACCCTTCCTGAAATACACTAGATGCTTAACAGAAAATTGAGAGGGTTCTACTTAGTTTACTGGATAGAGTCCCTGGTAGTAGAGAGAAACATGACATATAAAATTCCCCAAACTCCATTTTAAAAATAGCCAGGGATTTTTTCCCACATAACTTGGAAATAAGAGATAAAATGTCTTCTTCTTCTTCTTCCTCTTTGTTTTATTTTGTTAATGAATAACCTACATGCTAACAGGTAATCCTATCAAGAAATTTCTTCTTGGTAATTACTAAAATCCCATGCAGCTGAGGAAGATCTGTCTCAAATAAAAGCCGACATAGAAATTCCAGCTGGAGGGTGTAGACTCTTTAGAGCATTTTGGTGGCAATTTTTCTTTCCCAATATGCAATGTATTCTCTCATATACATTTCAGAAAACCACAATACAGTAGTATTTGTACCCCAGTAGACTGGAGTAATTTCATACTTTAACTGAATTTTGAATTCAAGTCACAACTGATACACTTTTGCAAACTTTAGCTAGCTAAAAGTGTCTTTTAGAGCATAAAGCTCTCTCCTACCCTGCATGCTTGTTATGGGAGTAGTGAAATAAAATTATCTTCGAAAATAGCTACTTTAAAAACACTAATGAAAGCTTACACTCAAATCACCTATATTGCATTACATAAGATACCTGATTAAAATCTTGTGGCAGGACTTATTATCTAGTGTTTAATTTAATTGAAAGGCTTTATGAAAATGCCCATCTGCACGCAGTGAGTATGACAACAGTCAAAACAAACTTATTCTTAAATACGGGGCTATAACTTTATGAAAGTTCATATGGCCTTTATTTACAGAGCGTTTCTATTCCAAAGGCCCAAACTACTGCAAGTTCACATGCAGTGGAAGTACCAAAGTGCAGTCCTTACCAATGTGTATTATGACAACAGAAAATAAAGCAATGTCTGCATTAATGAGAGTGACCCAGCTATTTTAATAGTGACAAGAGCTTCCCAGGTCTCAGGTTCTGACAGCTCACACGGAATACACAGGTACAGACTTCAAGCTTGACAATACCTGAGATGACCACGTGAGCATTTTTGTGACATCTGTCTTTGCATGGAATACTCTTCAAGCTAAAGATTTTTTAGCTAATGAGCAAAGCAAGTTATATTTTCTTCTTTTTTATGTTAATACTCTGAGAAAGACTGTGCTTTGCAAGGTTAATTTCAAGTCCAAACTCGCATGGGAATTAGAATAATTAGACTCATTTAAGAGAATTCTCCCCTCTGGCAGAGCTGATTAAATTATTTATACATTATCTTTTTGTATAATTGTACCTAGAACTGTGTAAATGGGTCTTTTTGTCTAACTTTCAATAAATTCATAATACACGTTTTTCAAGTTGGATACACTGACTGCACCTGTGACAAGAGAGAATGGCTCATTTTCAAAATGCTTCAATGAGCAATTAATCCAGAGGGAAACAGAAGCATGCAATTTAAAAGCTTCCACAATGACAACACGCTGATTAAAACTCATCAACTGAAGAAATAAAATTAGTAAGACAATAAATCTTGGACTGAATCCTCTTACCCATTTCCACAGGAATAACTTCATTGACTGCAGTCACATTACACTAAAATATGAGTGCTACTTAGATGAGGATCAGTTCCATGACATGACCCTTTATCTGTAATTTAATATTATTTGCTATAGTTCCCAAGTCCCTCTCTGCTAAGGATCTCAGATTCTGGATAACACCTGAAAGTTCTAACAGAATAAACCACTAGAGTGAAAATGGAAATCTGGAAATTCATTTCAGCTCTATTAAGTGCTCTATCTTCAATACCAATAAACTTGAGAAAGGTTGAGGTAATGAAATTTTAAAGAGCATTCCTGATACATACAAAATAGCAACTTGTTTGCTACAGTCTCTATTGAATTGGAAAGCAATTGGCTCTATGGAGATCTGTGGGAAAACATCGTTGTACTCATTGTAAAATTTTAAGTATCTCCTAGAGTTGCATTGTCTAGATTATTCTACAAACACATGAATTCAGTGAAGTCCCTGTTGTGTTCTTTAATGAACTATTAAGGAGTTCTGAAATGGTTTTTACAGGCTCAGGATTTCACACTATTCTTTATAATTTGCTACAACTCCAGTCAATTTTCTCTTTCCTTTTTGTAATTCACTATACATTTTTTAAAAGCAAGAGTGTTCTAATGCCTCTGGCTATGTTTTTCCTTACCTCTGCAGAAACAAAATCATAGGTATGGGTCTCTATTTGGGGACAACTGCATTAGAGAAGACAGAGGCCTAGATAAAGAAATCCATTACAAGAATAACGTAATCACATACTTATTCATTCAAGTTGTGTATGGACAGGAGTGATAAGTAAGAATATTATGTATCCTGATTAACAAATTAATATTTTTATTAAACAATAAATCTGCAGTGCGGTAATTATCCCAAGGCTATAGCTCTGCTCAAATCATCTTAAATTAACTTCTTTAAAAGCAACTGTAGAAAAAGGAAGAGACTGGTCATTGCCAAGAATGCAAAGGCTTCAGTTGTAATTAGTTTTTCACAGCCAGATTCAACTCTTCCAATTTATTTATTTTGGAGGATGGCTAGATAGGGAATATTTCCATAATGCTATCCCATGCCCTGATGACACTGATATCCTACATTCCAGCCGTGCACTGCTTGCTTTAGCTGCAATACACATTTCAGCTGTATGGCCAGGAGGATCTCACTCAGGGATTCAATGGTAAAATACTGCTTAACTAGCTCTGATATTGCTCCTTTGGCTATCAGTCACGCTCTGTCATCCAATTCTCTCTGACTGCCTGACAGTCAGATTTCCTAAGATAGGAGTCAATTTAAGGTGATCAGAACAGTTAAAAGCAACTGTTTCTGACAGGGATCATAAAAATGTCTTCTGGCAAGAAGAAAAACCAAACAAAGTATTGAAAGATTACTTTTGGAAATTTATACATGGTTTTCAGAGCTCCCTAAATCTGAACTTACAGATGCTTAAGAGATCTCCTAAAAGATGCTGAGACTTCTCTGTATGTCTTCAAAACAAATATTCTGTAAGGTCTTTATAGTGCCCACTCACACAGCCTTACTGCTGTAACTGTTATCTATTATTTGAATTACACAGCTAGTTATAAAGATTGCAATTTGCACAAGCTCACATATAAACACACAACTGTTGTTACTCTGAAAAGCTTAAAAGCTGTACTCCATTAAGATATTATACAATAATGATGACCACATCAGAAATAGTATTGTATCTGAACTGGATGTAGTTTTGCCTCAACAGAAGCAGAAGAACCAATTCAGTGCCTGTTCAGAAGCTGTATCTATGTTAGTGCTACAAGACAAAGTCGTTTAAGTATCCCAGAAACGCAGTTCTCTCTTGGCAGCTTGCACTGGGGACACACAGAATTTTTCTTACAAATGAGCCTATTGAGAGTTCATGAAAGGCTCTGTTTACTATCAGGATTTTATGCAGTTCAGAGAAGATGACAACTTGCAGTTACACAGACTTACCTATTTACAAATTTCATCCCTTGACTGACACTAAAAACATTTCTTGTGTGATTTTAAAAAAAGAACCCCTACTGCATTTATCCTAACACACAGCCAAAAACACACCAAGGACTTATCCAGAGGGACCTGGACAAGCCCAAGCGAATTTCATGAGGTTTAATAATACCAAGCACAAGCTGCTGCACCTGGGTCAGGGCAAGCCCCGGTATCAACACAGGCTGAGGGATGAACAGATCCAGAGCAGCCCTGCCCAGAAGGACCTGGGGGTGCAGGTGGATGAGAGGCTGGATGCATTCACAGCCCAGAAACCAACCCTGTCCTGGACTGCATCCAAAGTAGTGTGGGCAGCAGGTCAAGGGAAGGGATTCTGCCCCTCTATTCCACTCTGGGGAGACTCCACCTGCAGTGCTGTGTCCAGTTCTGGAAACAATCTGAATTGCTTGTACTTTCTGCTTACTTAATTCAACCAATCTTGCCAGAAATAAGGGGTTATTTTTCACAATTTCAATAACTCCCTTAAGTACCCTGAACACCATCACATCTATACAGCACTTTGTTGTGGTCCCGTCAGCAGCACTTTATGGAGCTTTATGTTGGAGTTTGTTCCTATCCTAAGCCTCAGTATGTGACCTATGATCTGTTGTCACTTATACCTATCTTTGCTGACACAGAAATAATAAGCATTAGGAATAAAACCTATATAACCTACAGTACCTGCTGCTAATCTATTAATTACATCTTAGCAAAAGTTTTTACTGAACTACACCAGTGTAAACGATCCTCAAGTTGCCAGGTGATTTGGTATCTGCAGTTTCATAGGCAGTTTCAAAATAATTTATTTTTAATAAACTGAAAAGATCTCAAACTCAAAATTTAGAAGGCAAAGTCAATGGAACCTGCCATTTTTCAGAGCTTTGAGAATCAGATCACTTTAAAACAACCTGAAATAAATAGTGAATTGTTGCAATTGGTAACAATTAATTTCCCTCTGCTATAGTCATTTTTCTCATGAAAAACTTCTGCATTGCTTCAGATAAGAGTTACATAAATGGGAAATTCTTGGGAAAACAAGGGTCTACAAGGCTTAGGGACTACAACTCTTTTCCTAAATTCATCATCAAATGGCTAAATGCTAACATTGGCAAGGTTAACATTCATCTCTGTGACAATCAAGTTTTTGCTTCTTACTGCCTTCTGCAAGTTCAGAATTGTCATGTGTTTTTTAAAAGACACTAAATTATTTTTCTCTGTCCATTAAAGCAAGAAATCCCTAGGAAAACTTCTGTTGGTACTCAGTGAAATTCCCTCTCATTGCATTCTGGCAGTTAAGAAATCTCTTAAGCAGGAGCAAGGATACACTGATTTGTATTTCTCCAAACCAAAACCCTTGTCATAGCATTTCTACATCTCTGTTACCATTTTATGGGATTTCTCTCTCCTGAAAAGTCCTCCACCTCACCTAATACAGAATTAGAGTATGGATGCAAGTAATGGAAAGCAGGATGTCTCTGGGCAACATTCAGATTCTGAGTTAAAATTTCAGCATTTGGGTCTATTTGGTCTCACAGTCTTTGTTTAATTGAGTATAAAGTGGTGGTAAGACTGACTAAACTCAAAATTTTATTACAATTATTTAGAAATACTCTTATTACAAAATATTTAATTGTGTAAAGTATGTCAAGTACTTCAATAATACAGAGGATCTTTATCATGATCAGTTTGCAGTGCAATGATTAGCAGATGAGAAATGGCAATGCAGCAAAGAATCTAACAGTTAAGTATTGATACTTTGTATGAACTTCATGTATTCACAAGTTTCATGCAATAAAATTTCTTCTTTTTTAGTTTTTATCCTAGTTCTTCTACATCCTGTTCTTCACCATGGCTTTGCAGGGCATTGGAGTCCTCAGTCAGCATTTCCAGCAGTTTACCTCAGAGTATAACTCAACGTTTTTCAAAATGCACAGAATACAGTTGACAGTACTCAGGTGTGAGTTAGGTATGAAAATCTTTGGTTTTGCCACTGTCAACTCTTACTAGAAGAGAATAAAATACATAACACAAAATCACCCTAGAACAACTCTTTTACTAGAAGGTCAGTATTCTCTTCTGAAAAAGTGGAGTCTAACAAGGGAATCACATCAACCCCAAATCTAATCAGCTCATTGAAACAGCTTTTTCCCCCCTCAGTTGTTCACATAGGAGTGTTTTAATGAGAAACTCAAGTTAGAATAAGAGAGCTCTCCAAACCATGGGATCAGTGTACACAGCACCTCTCCAATCCTCTGACTTACAGGCCTGATCTTAGCTTTGCAAATGTCTTCATTCTCCTTTAAAGGTGAGAGAGAGAGAGAGACAGACACAATGCATATGTGAGAGGGAGAGACTCTAGGAAGTAAAGAACAAAAGAAGAACACAAATTTGAGGTAAAGCTATTCAAATGTTGCTAGTAGCAACTCAGCCAGAGTATGCTCCATGGTATAACATTCACCTTTCAAACACCTGACAGGGATTGACATGCTCTTCTTGACAGGATAGGAAGTGCTAACATGTATTACACAGAGCTCTCAAAAGAGAAATAAGGTCTGCCATCTCCCAAACAGAAGGTGTGTTCTGCAGGAAAACAGTGCTGTGGGTGGGGGTGGCAGCAGTTTCTCACACAGTACAGACATGCTTTTGAGACCACAGAAAACACATCCTTGTGCACACAGCTTGTGCACAGTCATCCTGGCTCAGGCATTTTTATAGAAACTGTCCTGTCTCACCCAAGGGTATCAACTTGCTCCACAAATACCAAGACAATCCTGCAGATCTGCTTTCAGTTTAGTATTCACATACTTAGCACTGAGGCAGGTACAGGGATTTTGTAAGCCTGGCTATGTTCCCCAGCCTAGGCTGCTCCCAGAGCTCTGTATATGCCCTGTATATGCACTACATCCACATGCACAGTAGGCTGCCACAAACTTAGTCTCCGTCAATGTACTGTGTTATTTTGGGTATTTCTATTTTTTCCTGTTGTTTACTTCTTAACTAAATCCATTTTCCCAAGATATGGTGCCTAACAAACTGGCTATCCATGATATGCCTCAAATACCAGAATACATTAGACTGTAAGAAGGCCCTATGGTGATTTGCTAATTAGCTTAACCCTTTTGGGACACAGAAGAAGGAATTTTTTATTAAAACAGGATAACCCTGGACTATATTGATCTGACTGAGAAATGAGTATTTTAGTCAAGATGAGTCTCAAGATGAGCACATGCTGGAAACAGCGATGTTGTTTCCATAGCAATGCCATGACAGCCTCTGGAGTGAAATAGTGTGCTACCAGGAAATGAAGGGAGTTCAAGTGCTATGAGCTACATAGTTCTGTGAGCAATCCAAATACATTCTCATAAAGAATATTTAGTGCAGCTAGATAGTCCAAAGATTGCTGCTAATGGCAAGTAAGCCTTATCAGCATGCTCCTGGCAGCCCTTCTTTCTCATTCACTTCATCCAAGATGACTATCTAAAGGCTTAAACTATGGGCAACGCTGCTAAACCACTTCAGACCAAACATTAACAAATACAGCAACCCTTACCTTAATTCTTTTCCAGGGCAGAGTGTCATCCATAATTAAGTCCATTGACTCTCGCTCTCCATAACACAACCAAATACATTAAACCTTTTACTGAAGAAAATCCTGGTATGTGCTATTATTTACCAGGTGAACCTTCCCCCTTCCTTTTCTCTCACCTCCTCCTCTCCCTTGCCTCCTCCTGCCCAAATGACACTGAGCAGATCTGCTTGCAAGTGGGAAGCAATGTACAGAAGTCTTGTATACTCCTCATTGAAATTTACATAGGCACAGCATAAACTCATTTGTCTGCTTTTCACCCCGGTTAGTGCTTACACTAATATAAAATCAAACCAGAAGAGCACTAGTTGTATTTTATTTGCCTAAGGCTTTACCTAAGTTAAATATTCTGGTCAAATTCTGCAAAGCTGATTTAAAATATTTTCCTAAGACTACAGAAAGATAATTAATTTAAGATCTCCATTGCTCTGTACTTTCAAAGAAATGAAAAATTATCAGTGATTTGTAAAACTGCTAAAATGATGGTTATAACCAAACTGTTCTCAAATGAAATTTTACAAGGCAAAGTACTTTACTTGTAAAACACCTTAGCACACTGCTGCTGATTCAGTCTTTCTCCAGCATTTCCCATGCAATTTGTAAGGATGTTCAGACATGAACTGAATGTCCAGAAACTCTACCACTGTATTTGTTGTTTGTGTCATTGTCACAAGCAGCCTCTTGGGTAAACAGATTGTAGGTCATTATATGTAGCAGTGCTGCCTTTGAGGGAAAGTAGAAAGACAAATATTCCTCCCTGCCAGATCCCTTATTAACAAAAGCCACTTCAAACCAAAATGTTTTCTGTTTATTGTTTTAAACATGCATTTCAAGGAATCAAGCCTTGAATGCAAAACAGCAAGATGCTTCATTTCCCTTTTGCATCCAGTAAAAAGATGTGAAGCAAGCATTTTTAAAACAGGAGCAGCCTCCTCCTGCCTATCCCCCTAAATGTGTTACAGAAGGCACCAAGCCCAGCAACATTCATTTATAATTCAAACTGTTTGCTTGGCAGAATTTTTTTCACCTTAATATGTCTAGTCTTGATTGCAACTGGCACACTCAGTGATTTTACCAGAAACTAGTCTACTTCCAGGAGATTTTTACGTAAGTTGGTTTTTCGTAGGACAGAAATGCAGTTTCAGAGACAGATGTTGTTATCCAGGGAAAACCATGTCCCTGCAATTTTACAAGATGTACAGGGCTCTCTCTGCACAGAAAGACACCTGTCAGAAGACTGATGCAAGTCTAACTTCCTCATCCGCTTCTTTCAGTTATCATGGCCTCCCAGTTAATTTCCCAGTATGAGCAATATTCTGTAAGTATCTCACTTTCTCTTGGAACAAAATTTCTGTTTATCAAAGAATTAGGTAAAAGTAATCTGCCTGATGACCCGGTTTTGACAACTGAGTAGAGACAGGTACAGCTTATATTGTCTGAAACAGTAGTGGATACAGCCTCTTTAAGTCAGCCTGCTCTCCTGAGTACCTACAGGCATCCAGACACAAAAGCCAACCTGCTGCCACCATGGCCACTTTAGCAAGAACATTTTGCCCCTAGAATTGATCATCCCATTACCTAGTGTTATCTCCTATCACTGCCTAAACTCTCTCATCACAGTGCTCACAGATTTTCATTCAAGTGTAAAAGAAGTAGCAATATCTGTATCCCAACCCAAGACAGAAATCCAAGTATCCCAAAGCCACTGTCTCAGATACAGGAAAAGTTTCCTATCTTAAAACTCAGAAACACACTCTTAATTTCTCTCTCATCGTCATTCTTAGAACATACTCAGAAAGTGAGTGTGTCGTAAATTTTATCATGTTTTAAATCAATAAATCAATCAGAAACCTTAAAACACATTTTATCAGTAAATACTCAACCACAGGAGTGGGCTGATGCTTGAAACAGAGTCCACACAGATGTCACCAAGTGTTGAACACATGGGGTAGAAACCATAACATCCTAAACAGTTATTCAATCTCAAATAATTTTGCTATGCACGCTGTTCCAGACTTAGTCTGTTTTCTTGCTCTTTCCTACAATATTGCTAGAATTTGAAACATCATGGGAGGTCAAGTGCTTCTAAAGACTGCATACAAGCATGTTCATATGAAGGGTAAATGAAATGTTGTTAATCAGGGCCATGAAATAGTTTTCCTAAACAATTTCTTTATATATTCCGCTTCAGTTTCTTCATCGACAAAATAGTAGACAGATTCATCTATCTACCAGCCTCTTCATCTTTTGTAAGCACAAATTGATCAATTTATATAAAGCATGTGAAGATAAGAAGCTTTGCATAAATGCTAAGAATTATTTTACACTAGCATATTCACAAGACTTTTTTTCTCATTGTATCAGTGCTCCCTTAGAAAGCCTTTGATTTTCAAGGATTTACACACATTTGGCATTTAAAAATTCATTTATGGCTGATATTTGTGTCAGGAAGCTCTTAGTGTGGCAAATGACATTAAAAAATTCATGTTGTTCACATGAACTACAATAACAATTTACTTGGTTTTTGGAACTTTTCAGGAACGTTTGTCTTGGCAATCCATAGTTTATAAAATAGCTTTTAATGCAATAAAAGGAATTGCTAAAGGCAAAGCCTTATCTTGCATAAGCATTGTGGAATGTGATCTGGTGATCATACACAGGCATGCAGAGATTGCTGTGCTTGCTCTGACCTACTGCTCTGCCTTAGAAGAAAGAGGAGGATACACAGTAGGGGAGAACACAAAGTAGTCACATGCAAAACTGTCCAGGACAGAGAGAAGTCTGAAGGGTGAAGCTGCTGTGAGGAGGACACTGTCAGAGCCACACTGCTACTCCAAATGACCTTTCTTACTAAATAACGGAACTTCAGTTGCTTGGATATCACGGCAGACATAGCTGGAATTTGAAGTACCACGTATATGTTGTTCCTAAATAGTCATATTAAAGAGGGCACCTATTGAGCTTGCTTAATCTACACAGGTGAAAGACAGAAAAACAATATGAGTTTGGAAACAAATTGAGGAGATGTTTACTACAATCCCCATGGTAACGGCACCTGTCACTTGATCCTGCAAAGGTAACTTTTTAAGGACATTAGGAGTTGTTTGATTTAAAGAACATGCTTCCTGTGACATCAGCAAAGCATGGGTTAAATTTCAAAGATGACCTGGCCCACAAAGGAAGAAATACAACCGCCAGAGACAGGGAAAACATCCTATCACATTGGTGCCTTCTCTTAGGAAATCTACCCCAACAGGACAACTTCACTTTGACATCTAAGAGTCCCTCATATAAGCCCACAGAGACATATTCTTCTAAATTCTTCTGATACACTCAAGAAGAAATCACCAAAGGAATACAACATTCTGACCTGGCCCCATAACCTATTTCTCTTCTTACTATTTATGTTCTGCAAAATGCAGAGAATCACTTTTCTTGGCTACATTCTCTTTTGCTCCCCCTCCAAGACACCCTGTTGTAGTGCAAGGGGCAGCCTCACAGATGGCCAGAATGACTCCACAACAGAGCTTTCAGGATAATGCCAGCACCTGAAACACCAATGCCTGCATTAATCACAGACACAACTCATACAAAGCAGCTGAGCTTCACCCCCAAACTGTGCACATCTCAGGCATTAGGGTTCTGGGAAGCAGGATGATGGAGAATGGGGGCAGGGTCAGGGTAAGGACTGACCTTGCAGCAAAACAAAGTGCGGTAGCTCAGCATGAAATGTCTTCAGGAAATAACAGTGCAGAATATTCCAGTCAGGTAGATAGTTACCATTCAGCTGACATCTGTTTCCTTTTTAAATGTCTTTAAACAAACACCATTATTTTTCATATAAAATTCCCTGATTTTTGCAATCTTTTAGCTGTCTCTTACGATATCTGAGCATTTTCTGTTACAAATACTGCAGGGATTTTGGTAAGTAAAGGTATATTTTAATACCTGCAGAAAAATATTTTAAAATAGCTCTCTTAAGCCCTACTAATAACATGAACACTGAGCAAGGAATCACAATAAAGGATACTGAAGCTCCTATCTGTGATAGCTAAATGCCAGAGGTTAATCCTGAGATCATCCGCTGACATGTACGTCTCACAGTCACTGTTGACGGATATTGAGTTGACATGATAGGTGTGACCATTAGCAAAGATTCTCCGGGGAGTGACTTCTACCATCAAATCCATGGGTTTCAATACAGGCACCTGCAAAAAAAACCCAAAAAACCAAACAATAACAAAACAGAAATCAGAAAGGGAGTAAGACTTGAAATACTCTTTTGCTAGGATGATGAGAATTCCAATAGAGAGAAAGCATTCAAAGACTGTGATATTGTAACACTTCTTGGCAGTGTACACAAGCTGAATTTCCCCATGGATTAATTGCTTGGCAAGGCCTTCCTTGCCAAGGAGGAAGGGAGAGACAAGCGAGCCAGGCACAGTGATGGAAAGCCTGGACTGTGGGAAGGGAGGGACTGGCAGCTGCCACAGGACAGGTCAGTCCCACTGCAGAACTGTCTCACACACAGGAGGCTCAGGCAGGCAGTGAAGCACCAGTATTTTGCTTTTGCTAAAGGGTTTGCCATTAGCTGTAAATCATTAAGTGCATTTGTTTTGCTGCTTGATGTCTCTCTTTCAAAAAACTCAAGTGGTGAAAAGGCTATAATCTCAGTCAAACATAATAAACAAAGTCTTGCAAAACAAAGCTGACACGACATACTGTACATACACAAGTGCCCCTGAAAAGCCAATATCACAGATTATCACCTGTCAATGTGCCCTCATTATTTCCCTGTGTGCCACTTCAAAGTAATGCTTTAATAAGAAGACATCAATTTATTTCCTATCAATAAAGCATTAAACACTGTAAGGCCGTGGTCCGTGACTGGGACTATTCCATGTTGCTGAACACGTACCAGAAACAATCTATTACACATCAATCCACAGGGTGGTTTAAAGAGGAACACAAAGTAGTTAAAGATTTGAGTTTCGCTTTCTACTAGAGGAAAAAAAACCAAAACTCAACCTTTGAATTACAGAATCACCAAATATATCAAGTTGGAAGGGACCCACAAGGATCACTGAGTTCAACTCCCACCCTGAACAGCACCATCCCTAAGAGTCACACCATGTGCCTGAGAGCAGTGTCCAAACTCTTCTTGAACTCTGCCAGGCTTGGTGCTATGGCCACTTCCCTGGGGAGCTGTTCCAGTGCCCAAATACCCTCTGGGTGAAGAACCTTTTCCTGATATCCAACCTAATCCTCCCTGACACAACTTCAGGCCATTCCCTTGGGTCCTGTCACTGTCACCCCAGAGAAGGGATCGGTGCCTGCCCCTCCTCTTCCCCTCAAGAGCATGCTGAATTCTCAGAGACTTCTCAGACTATAAGCAATCTGGGATAGTTTTGTTTGCCTAATCATACAGAATAGATAAATATTCCATTAATGTAATCATCTTTACACTTTGGAAGCTTTTTTTCCCAATAGATGATATTGGCTTGTTTTGGAGACAGAGTTTATTTGTTTGTTTTCAATAATAAAGACATACTAGTGTTTTTACAACATAGCCTTCCAGTTCTAACTTTTAGCCACTTCCTTTGCCAAAACACCTGGAGTGAATCCAGCCACAAAAGTCTGAGAGCAAAAATCTACATTAACATGTGGATGATGGGTCTCCTCTCCCAAGAAAAAAGTGACAGGAGAAAAGAAAATGGTTTCAAGTTGCACTGGGAAGATTTATATTGGATATTAGGAAAGATTTGTTCACTGAAATTTTTGTCAAGCACTCGAAGGGGCTGCCCAGGGAAGTGATTGAGTCACCATACCCAAAGGCATTTAAAAGATGTGTAGAGGTGGCACCTGGGGACATCATTTATTGAATATGGCAGTGCTGGGTTAACAGTTGGACTTGATGATCTTATAGGCATTTTCTAAACTACACAATTCTATGATCACACATGCTTATATGAGTTCCATGACTGCATGTATTCAGCAATGCAGAATCTCAGGTTCACCAGAGCACAGACTACTGCAAATCTCACTCTTAAAACAACTGTTTTATAAAACTGAAACTTTTTATGAAACTGAAATTTGGTGTACAGTCTTTAACTCAGTTACTCTGAATGTAGCAGGAATCCTGTTCAAAATTAATTGCAAGTAAAATACTTCCAGTACACCAGGTTAAAGAATCTTTTATGAAAGCACATTAAGTCATACTAAGAGAATTTTATCAGGAACAATAAAACCAACATGAGGTCTCAAAAATATTTCTTTTGGTCAGTATATCATAAAGCATTTGTGACTTGAATCTATATGGTGGGTTCAATACAGTTATCAGTCAGCTACAGCTTAAATAAGAATAATCATATAAATGCTTAGCATTAGGTACATATTTAAATCTTTTACTGAGTTAGCACTACTTTTTTCATATAGAAACAACTGAATTTTGGACACAGAAACTTACCTGCAGTGATGTTACTGTAGAAAGATCTTTCAGTTTTCCTTCTTCATCTTTTAAGTTGTACCCCTCTGGTCTCTTATCTCTTTCAGTAATTTTCCACAATTTGATTGTTTTATCTTTAAAAGAAAAGAATAGCAACTGTCAGCATAGGAATTCTGAATGCAGTTACTCGCCTTTCACAATATATTCCTTAAAGAAGTTTTTACACCTTGGTTTAGACAAGTCCTGTGCTGACACAGTCTGGGTCACTTCATTCTGCATATCCAGAAAATGTTACCAACAGACAAAATACTCACAAAGCACATCCTATATCTTCACACCGAGTCAGGGGTTCCTGGCAGCTGACAGACTGTGTAGAGCATGTAGAGCCCATGCTGCTCGTGTATCCAACCTGGCAGTTTGCAGGTGGAACAAACCCAAACTACTCAATGCTCAGTGCTGAAGCTCAGTTCAACAATTTGACTTGGCAAGGAAATAATCTCAATATTAATACCAGTTTGGCATTAATGCCAGTTTGCTATGTTACTTATAAACAGCACAAGAACAGCATGGAGCACACAGCCAGACCAATGACTCCTTTCTGGTCCACTGGAGGACTGGGCAGTGGTGTACTGGTGTAACATCAGGAGCTCCTGCAAATGAATTGAGTAAAAACAAGGCATTTCTCCCTCCTAATGGAAAGCAGCTGAGAAGTAACTGAGGGAAAAGAAAAATTCCCCAACCAAACTAAGAGAAATGTGTTGTAATGGCAGGAGAGAGAAGTAAGGAGAAAAATATATTAATGTTGCGTGGAATGGAATAAAACCTAGACTCTTCCTTCTTCATGACAGGTGAAGCACATGATGAGACAGCAATGACATCTCTCACTTAGCAAAGAGCCTCTGAAACCAACAAACATGTTTTAAACATTTCACCTCATTTGTCCTTGGGGCTGGTTTTTCTGGTAGAAGCTGAAGCTGCAGGTTTCCTAATTGTCCTGACTGTCCACTCCCACTGTGATTGTGCTCCTAACCTGCCAAATCTAACATTTCCTAGACTGAAAAAATCAATGCCAACTCTTCTCCTGCAAAAAATCTGTCCCTGAGATTCTAATGGTTGTTTCACTCATCTGCTTGTAGAGCAGCCAAAGTCTTTCCAAAGCTTCTGCCCTTCAGCTGCCACCACAGATTTTTTAACCTCAGTTTCTGCATAATTTCTGATTTCATCCCACTTCCTTCCTTTACCCTTCTTTCCCCAAGTACATAGCAGAGCATAATCATTTCCCCAGTGTGACTGATCCAAATACTACTTTCGAATGCTAGTACAAGTCACTTTAAAGGCAGGATATACGAAAACATGAACTGATTTGCATTTCTATAGCAAATTTAACTTTGAACTTTTTTGTTTCAAAATCAATCCCTCCAGTACTCATTTTTTTTACTATTATGCATCTCTCTTAATGATATTGATATGCTAATACAAAAGCAAAAAAAATCACAATACAATTACAATCAGTCTACAGAACAAGAGGTTAGTTCAATCTGCAACTAAAAAGCTCCCTTTAAATATTCAATAAATTTCATTTGTATTGTATATAATGTTAATTACTAAAAATACACATAGGTCATGTCATGCATTTGGATTATTTATTACATGTAAATAGTGCATTCCTGCTGATCTAGTAAAAAAATTATAAATACAGCAACTGTAAAATGAATTATAAAAAAAACCCACAAACAATTTTCCATTGCTAGACTTGACTGCTATTAATAAATCTACCCCTTTCCTGAGTGAAAATTATTTTATTAGCAGTTGAGGTTATCAGATGCTTGTTTTCTTCTCCTTCATCCACCTCTGGAATTTAAATACTCCTTAGAAGTTTTAAGTATGTATATATTCTGCAAAACATAGAAAAAGTAGAAACATCTCTGTGAGGTTAAACATTCTCACAGAGGTGTTGTGAAGTTAAAATTAATTAATGTCTGGTAAGCAGTCTGAAATCCTCAGATGAAAAGATCTGTATGGGCCAAATTCTGATCTATTCTATGTAACTCACATTGAAAGTGGCTTAAATATATTCTGGTATAGAAGAAACCAATGAATCATAGTAAGTTATCATTATACTGCAAAATCAGTTCAGTTTACAGTGCAAACTACAAATTTGCTAACTGCAAGCACTGTAAATCCACAGTGGGATTTGAAAGCCTTGGTGATTTCCTACTGTCTCCCTTTATTAATATGCCACAATCAAAGCTTAGCTGATAACTTGTTGATAACGTGAACTGGAAAGGAACCAAGATCGCCTCTGAGAGATGTGACCTGTGCAGAAACAAATTCAGACAAAAGTCCTCCTTAGAATGACAGAAACAGATTTGGCAGGTGCAGACCTGCCGAGTCTCATATATTGAGAGTTAGATTTGGAATGACTCTCCCCTCATGTTCCTGAGCAGCAGGATGCTCCTTCCAGCACATTCAGTGGGCACTGTCCACCTGAGCATGTGGAAAGAAAGGATGCTGTTTCACAGTTCTCACTTTTCTGCAAAAACCTATGCATTAGATCCTAAATTGCCAGAGAGCAAAATATCAAAAATTGCATCAAAATAGCAGGCTTGGAATTTAGTAAACAAAAACCAGTACTCAAGGTACTCCTACAACCTGTCCAATATGAGCATGTGTGACAGGTAATGCCTTCAGGTTAGCAAACATATTATTATCCTTTTTTATAGCCATGGAATTGATGCACATTGTCAAAGGTTTCTCCCAGGTAAACTGTGAGACAGTGAATAATTCAACATGGGCCGTCTGTACCCTGAAGTTAAAACCATCCTTAAGAATATGCCAGGAGTTGAATTTTCAGACTTCAACCCTGCTGTGCCAGGAAGTTAGGAATCCTCCTTGGCACACACAAATGTTTCAATTCAAAGCCAAAATCCAAACCCTGTGCCAGTGGAACCATTTCTGTCTCCTCACCATAAAGAGGTCTGCTCGGATGCTCCAGAACTAAGGGGGGAAAAACAGAGGCCAAAGTATTTTTCCAGGTCCTAGGCTTGCTTACTGTTGGTTGAAACTGGATTAACCACTGCAGCACTAAGACTGATTATTTCTTCCTTTGTCCCCTCTCATGACAGTATGAACCAGAAAACTCATGTAATGGTCTATTAGCTATAACTGTAAAAGCTGAAAATCTGAGGACTTGGCTGTATTCCTCTGTGTTTCTAAAAACAAACTTTCAAATGAAATGGGAGAGGTTTACTTTAATAATCTGCTTTTGTATCACACGTTTGGAAGAAGCCATTCTTAGTTATCTGAAAAAGGAGGGATATTTTGACCAAAGGACAAGAGTAGAAATAAACTCCCAAACTTCGCAAGGTGACTAAACATTAAATTAGCATGATCACCTGCCTGTAACAGATATGTTTCATTCTGAGCAACTAACAGTGCCCCCAAAAAGTCAAAGACAATTTCAAGTAAAACAAACCACAAAATATTTTAGAATTACTATCTACTTTGAATTAATGTAAACATTATTTAATGCTATGTATTTTAACGTGAAACAATCACTTTCCCCTAAAGTGTCAATTCAAAAGGAAAAGATTACCCTATTTTTTATCAGCAATTCCCAATTATACTCAAACTTTTACAACAAAAAAATTCTTTTCTGATTACCATTAGATCTAAAATTTAAAACCAGCTATTTTATCTCATGCATCATCTGCAGTAATAGGGATTGTGGGTGTCTAAATGCTTCCTAAATGACACCTGTGCATTATGTAACCTGTTAGGTTACATTCAGTTTTTTCCCCTTATTTCACATCTGAATATTCCCTCTTAGTAATAATACTGCCTTCTTTAATCAATAGGTCTTAGACATGTTAGAAAAATGAGTCAGTATCAATATCCTATTATTATTACTACTGTCTTCCCAAGATTGTGTACCTCTTTAAAACTTAAATAAACTATTCTGATGATAATGAACAAAAAGAAAAAGAAATTAAACTCTCTTACCTACATTCATTTACACATCTTCAAATAACAAGTTATGACAAATACAGCAGAAAAAATTCTAAATTTCCCATGAAACGTAAGCTGCTGCTGAGTAAGGTGATGCCTTTGTCATAAGATCTATTTCAGGATAGCACTGCATATTAATAGAAAAATGGATAGCTCTCTAAATGTCTATGAATAATCAACTGGAAAAACCTTATGATTCTATGAATAAAAGATACAAACAACAGATATCAGAGGCAGTATGACAGTCTTGGTAAACTCTGAAAGAGGAATTACTAAAACAGCAGATTAAAATGAGCAAATATATACCGCCAGCACTAAAACACATAGAGCAAATACTGCAAATCCTGATATGTCCTGCATACTCTCATCAATCTCACCATTTGTTGACAGAAGTGAGTGAGCTGCATTTTGCTGTGGTAACCACTTGATCTTGTTTATTTTTTCTTCTATCTCCAAGCTCTTCAAATAATCAAATTCAGGTTCATGGCTCTGGAAAGTGCTGTAAACATTGTATTCCCCCTGATTGTAAGGCTCATTTTTACTCTGTGGAAAATAAGAACAACAAAAATGTGCTTTAGGACAGCAATAGATATTTATCTCTTAGGAAAGGTGTTTAAGCAGCCATATAAATATAAAAATATTGGAAATGTAATTTAATTTCTCACTTAAAACATTATATTGACAGATTTGTTTCAAAAAGAATGAAATTTCCTGTGAGTACTGAAACATTTAATAACAGAATTTTTGAAGAAATATAAACCATTCAGAAAAGATTTCTATACAAGATACTGCAGATGGATAGAGTTTACAAGTGGAACATAAAGGTAAGGGAAGGTATTGCTTTAAATTGAATGATTCCATCATCAGGCAAAAGCTATTAAAACAAGACAGAAGTAAAACAAAAATAACCTTCTTTTTTCTTATATGGGAATTTTGAAGCTTTGAAGCATTTTTGTTTGGGGCAGCAAACCTATGAGTTAAAAATCCTAAATCTTTTCACTTCCCCTCTAAACAGGTGATACTGTTTCACTGAATCTTGAGATTATAAACAAGTTTGTTAATTCAATTCAATTAAAGTATTAAAAATTAAGCCAGGTTTTACCAGGCTAATAAGGACTACATTGGTAACTCACATACCTCAGGTTCCCTTTGGAATATAACAACTCGACCCCCCTTGTCACCAGTAGCCAGCAGTTCTCCAGTGTGGTTGAACTCAACTGTAGAAATAATATCAGCTGGAGGAAGAAAAAGAGAAAAGGCAGATTTTAGACTGCTGCTACAACACAAAGTCACTAGAAATACCAGGCACTCCACAAAAAATGCAACAAATGAGGGATTTGAAGGAATACAGATGAATTCACTAATGCAAACAGGCTGCATGCCGTTACAATCGAAGGTTGCTACACAATGAAACAAGTGCAAACATTAACGAGGCAAATTTGTGTTTCCAGCACATCTGCAGTTTGGGGGAGGAGAAGCTCTCTGGAGAGGTTATGCTTCAAGAAGAGCCATCCTGGGTGGCTATAAAGCTTTTTTTCAGTACTGGCAAAGAACAAAACTGGCTGTCTGCTACAGGCTCTAGCAAGGACCACCAACACCAGCCCTCTTGCATGTATTATTTATTCTATGACCTTTCTGAGGATTTTAGCATAACCCCCTAGCACTAGTTTTCTCCAATATGTATTTGAGTCAAGAGTACAACAGCAAAGTGCGTGTAGCCTGTCCTACTAGTGAAGAATGACGGCAAAACCAGAACTGTTCTCTGTGCAGTGCTGGCAAGAGCCCATTCTAATCACTGTTTTCAGAAAATCACTTCAGCACCGTAAAAATGTGTCATCAGAAGACAAAAAGAATCTCAGTCTCTTTTTTTCTAATTTTCAACAACTGCCTTTCCCTAAGCAATTTCATCCATTTAAACAAGAAACCTCATCAAAACCTGAGGCCAGTCTTGAGCACAAATTACTACACATCAGGATGAGAGGGAGAAAGAAGCTGTAGGAGCTAAAGAACTGGTTCTTCTGTTTGAATGACAGTACATGCTAGAATCATAATCCACAGTTAATCCTACACTATTAGCATAATTTAAATTAAAATGCCTAGTGCAATAGTAAATTAAGAAACCATCATATATACAATCACAGGCAAATGCAGGGTATTACTCAGAGATTGCATGTATGAATCCTCTATAATGATCAGTATTCACTCATCAGAAACATGGGCCAGATTTTAGAAGCATCAGTAGTTAGGAGCTCCCCTTCAGGCATAAAAAGCTGCAGTTTCCAGACACGTTCATCATCCATCAGTTTATAGTGAGAACAATGAAGTGACAGTGGGCTAAGCTCTTTTGAAAACCTAGCCCTAAATGAGTTCACAAAAATTCAAAGGAACTGAAATAACAAGTGGATGTACCATTTACTTGATACATTTTATGAATTGAAAACATCTGTTCCTATTATTCTTTTAATAAACTAGCAGTTTGGTGTTAGAAAGCTTCTGTTGCCAGTAGCTCTCATCAGCAACACCGCCATCCAAAAGCCAGATTCTTACTCAAACATTATAAACAATTTACCATCTAAAAAAAGAAAACTTTGCTCCAATCACAGTAAAGAAAAATATCTTTTCATTTTTTAGACAAATCTCTTCACCATCAAATTCTTCTAAAGCAAAGCAACATTCCTCCTTTCTTTTCTCCACCACTCCATATATAAAGGAGAAAGAGAAATCATAAATGGATGTGAAGACTTTGAGAAAAATGGCACATGAAGACTTAAGAGTATTTTGGGTCTGAACCCAAAGCTTCTCAAAGGTAATGGCATTTGATTTTAATGTGGACTTCCACAGACTGGATATTTCATAGGTAACAACTGTAAAAGCCCTAGTCTGTACAGGAAAAGGAGAGAGACTGTGCTTATGTTTCATGATGTTCTGGGGCTTGGGATGAATTGAGTTTGGTCTCAAAAAAAAAGCTCTTTTTTTTTTTACATCTAAAAATCTAATCACCTTTTCTGGCATGTAAAGTTCATTCATACTGCTTCCAATGGAAGAACACTACTTGGTAATTTTCTCGTTACCCTGCAGAATTCATACTGATAGTAGGTGTGGTCACCTGCTTATAAAATGATACCTGCATGATTTTACTCATTTAAAGCTGTATCCCACCCCAAACACAGAAGCACAACTGCAGAAGCCTCATACTGACACTCCTTTTAAACTGAGACTTATGTTAAGTATGCAGTGGGCAAGAAGGGCAAGTATAGAGGGAGAAATGTAGTATCTATCAAAATATGTATGTATGTGCATGAGTCGTGTACATAACGCTTTCCCAACAGGCCACAGAAGAATAAGATAAAATAACTGCAAAAGGAATGAATGGCATTTGAATATATATGTGTGAATACACTTGCTATTGACCTGGAATACTTCCACAACATCACAAAATATTCTTCTCTATAGTAACAGTGGTCATAAAATTTATAGCACTTTACAGAGGGCATCAGTCAATGCTCAGTAAAGTCCACAGCAGTATTTGCACAGCCTTCAATAATAACTGAACCAGGATTGTAATAAAACAGCTCTGCATTTTCTTCTTATCTTGCATTTGTCATTAAAATATCATGCACTGTTAAATGGTTATTGTTTAAAGAAAAGGACTGTGGGCAGTGTGCAACGACATTGTTCTGAGGCAAAATTCTCACCCTGTCCCAAGGTGTTTCTTCCAGATACATCTCTCCTTTCTATTAGAAAAACTAATCCTGAGCTGGAAACTACCTATCATTTTTAAATTAACTTGTTCTGAAAAAGAGCAGATCCAATATTATGACCTTAGCGGCTATGTAGCTTGTTGGTAAAAAATTATCCTTGACTTGGAAAATCAGTTTTATTGATCCTGTAAATAACAGCTGAAAACAACAGCTATCTGTCCCCTGTGCACACACCACCATCCCCCCTGCCCCCAAACATATACAGCATATCTGTTCAGCAGGTGAACATCAGTCATGCTGTTTTCTTACAAAGGGTTAGTCAGGCTGATCTTCCTAAAATAGAGGAGGTAAGGACAAAATCAGTCAACAAAGCTCTTCATACTCTTCTCCAGGACATTCCCTATGTATTTATTAATGTTGTAGCAATATCAGCCACTACTGTCCCAATCCTACAGATTCTCCCTCTGCAGAATGGCCCCCTGAGCACACACAGCAATTAAATCCCAGATTTCACCCTCTCCAGGATATATAAATGCACCACAATGGAAAAGCTGATGAATTTGCATGTACAGTAAGCCCTTGGCAAGGGATGGCGGAGATGAAAGACTCCTTCCAGGCTTCTCCTACACTTACACCTTCCGTATCTCTGCTGGCAGTGCCAAGCTTTACACTGATGATTAGGATTATCAGAGACAATTTACCTATTAAGAATAATTATGGGTAACCTCAATGCCAAATGCTTACAATCAAACTGTACATTAATCTTCCCACTCCAACTTTAAATTTTCCATTTTTTCTATGCAGAAATGTATACAATTTTGATTTAAAAGTCAAGATATTCAATATTTCCCCTCAGTATACAGATGCTGACTGATAAAGCAAACCCAAAACTTTCCAAAGATGAAAATACTCCAGGGGCATAAACACCTGATTATCTCGTCCACATCCAGCTACAGCAAATTGTTCCAGTATGTACAGTGCTTTACAGACTTGAATCCCGAGACTTATTTTACATATTCACAGAAAGATATCACATTACTCTACATAGAAAGATATCACACTACTTTACAGCTTAAACTGACAGGAACTTTTCCCTGATCCAGCCTGAATTATTTCATTCACTGACTCCCAGTCACCCCTGCCCTTTCATACCTCACTAATTCCTCTGCAGCTTCACAATTTACACTCCTTAAATGTTCTTAATGGCTGTGCTGTTAATGGCTGCTGCCCAGCTAGGTATATTCAGTTTTTGTGATGGATCTAAGTCCATCACTGTACATCTGGGCACATCAAGATAAATCAAGCTGATTGTACTGTTCTTTCCACAACTTCATGAGTTTTGTTCCAGCACGGATGCAGGCAAACGAACCCTCCAGCAGCCCTCCCTCTGGCTGAGTGCAGGCATGAAACAAAGGCTGGTACATGTAGCCCAAGTTAATTTTGGCCTTTATTTCACACAATTACATACTTTTCTATGTTCAGCTATGTTCTTACAGCTTTATGTAAAGGAATAAGCTATTAAAAACCATACAGAACACAAACAGGTCCAAATACCTCTACAATAAATTAGAAAAGCCTTATCTATATAATCAATCTTCCCAAGATTTTAGGGCACTCAAAGCATAATGGCATCTAATTTTCCAGCTGATTTTCACTCAGTGAAGCTAAGTCTGAACATACTTACACATCTTCATACAGTTTTTTCGTCAGAAACTTCAAGCAACTTTTAGAAAAGCTCAACTGTATTTTTCATGTGTTTTTACTAAAAATTTTTGGCATTCTGGAACCTTTCATCTGAAGACCCTGGTATATTTTGTTTTGCTTCAGAAGATCAGGAAAGCAAAGAAAATTTTGTAATTTCATCCAGCACAGAAATGCAGCTTTTTGAACAGCACAGCAAGTTTTGAGGGCAAACATCATGCAACAGAACAGGGGAAAGAAGATCAGAGAATATAATCTTCAACTGAATTCCAGTGTAATCCCGATAGAGAATTAAAGCATTTGGAATGGGCCAGAACACGGGAATTAACAACAGTACTCTTGTCTAAAAAAAGATGTGAAATCCTACCACCCAGAACAGATCAGAACTTCTCATTAACATCACACCCACCGCAGTCAGGACGGCAACACTGCCGGCCTGAGCTGACTGAATCAGCACCTGGGTCAGGTTTTTGTTGTGTGTTCCCAGTGGTTAGCAGGAAATCTTGTAGTCTACGTTATTTCAACCAAGTTCTGACCTGGCCTAACCTTGGTTTGTGAAATCCAGTAAGATCACAGCACAATCTGGCATGGCTGCAAGCAATGTTCAGTCATACTGATACAGAAGTCCCTGAGGAGCATAATCTGGAAGAAACAACAAAGAAGCTTGCAACAAAGAGAACCATAAAACAAAAGGACAAATGGCAAATAAAAGCGGAGTAGTATTACAGTATCTCAAATGAAGGGAAGGCCAATACAAAGAGCTGTGCTGTCAGAATTTAGTCTAGACTAAGAAAGAAAAAAAAGTAGGGAAATAAAAAAATGGCAAGAAAAAGCCTGCTACCTTTTTTAAAGCTGAAGTTTCAAAGGTTTCCTCAAACAGCTAGAAAATAAAATATGCAAAACCTCAAAAGTATGAAGGTCAGATGAGCCCTTTTCTGAAACAGCTGGCAGAGAAATCCTTGACAACTGAAAAATTTCCTGCTTGAAATAGCAGTCTCTGTAAAGTGCATTCACTTTGGGCCACAGCAATGTTATTCACCATCTTGGATCCAGGGACTGTAGGACATCAGAAAGCATCCTCAAAATTCAAGTAAGCACAGTGCAAACTCTCCCACATCACACCACCCACCTTGGCTGGCTCAGATACTTAACACTGATAACCAGCACACCAGAAAGCCAACTACACTCTTGGGCAGACAAGGCACAGAAACATAGAATCACAATCATCAAGGCTGGAAGAGACCTTTAAGATCATCAAGTCTAGCCATCAACCCAGCACTACCACTTGCAACCCCTAAACCACCCAGATGCAGGTTCACTGACCTACACACAAACTGCCTGATCACCTCTCCAAGGCACCAAAACAACACAGGTTATGAGCACAAGCTGGGTAGCCAGATGAAAAGGACAAGTGAGAAAAAAAGAGAGCACAAGAATGCACGAGATGGCAAGACAAGGAGAGAGCATGCAAATGTTAAAAAGAGCATGAGGAAGAGTGCAAAAGAGTGCACCTGAGGAACTGCATGCACTCACAAGAGCTTAACAAAGCATGAAAGAGTACAAAGAAATGCTACAACAGAAAATAAGTAGTTTGAAAAGAAGTATCTATCTGCCCCTACAGTTATTTGTCATCCTGGCAAATCTTTTCTTTTTGTTGTTTTTTTTTTTCTCATTTATTATGGCTTTAAAGTCTGATGAGTTTGTGCTGAAAAAATGGCAAATGTTTGCTCCACGTCAGCTGTAAGGACAATGCAAAACACAACGGGAAGCTGATTTTGGCCAAGCCAAACTTCGAACACAGATGCTGCTAACAGTGGAAAACCTTCAGGGATTACCGAAACAAGGTGAACAATTTGAAGGAAATCCAGAGGTGGGTGTCCATTACACTTCACATAGTTATTCTGTGAACTGGCACCTTGCCTAGCTTCTTTGCTAACACGGACAAATATATCAAGGGCAAAAACCGAACAGACCCATTTAATCTCATGATGCAAGAGCAAGGTTTATCAGGCTAAATATCACTTTCCTTCCTGAGTACAACCTCTTCCTGACATGAAATCCAAAACCACACAGTCAAATGCTGAACAGGTCTTGAAAGACTCCTTGAAACATGACCACTTCAGCTAGGGATAAATAAAAGTAGTAGTAAATAAAAGTTAAAAAAACCCAAGGAATGGAATCAACAAATTTTTTTACTTCAAATCCTGGCAAGCACTGAGCTAATCTTTCCCTTTTCTTCATCCTTAATCTCCAACTTTTGGATTTTAGAAATGCTACACATACACACCTTGGTGGCCTACATCAGGCCTAGGTGACCATGACACCAGCATGACACTGCTGAGTTTCTCAAGTCCACACATCCCTATCCTCAGGGACAAAGGAAAACACCTTTCCATGCAGAACATCTGAACATATGTTCAATGCTCACTCAAAGAGAAAATTACTTGAAACAGAATCTAAAAAAACCCCCAAACCTCAAGTTTTTACCCCCTCTGTGAGTACATATGGCCACTGTGATTTATTCTTTCTAGACCAGAGATTTAATAGAGTTGGGTTTTTCCTCCACTATTTTTGTATGTGTTTATTTTAAGAGCCTAGAACATTTTTTCAACAGCTTTTTAATCACATGCTAATTTCTAGCTGTATTTCTCAGATTAGAAAAATCAACTATTAGAGCACAGTCAATGTGGAAAAGAACTGCTTACAGGACAAATATGTAAAATAGATTATCTGGGTTCAGTGTTCCATGCTAAAAACAACACTTTATACTGAATGCAAGTCACTGAGATTCAGTGTTTCATAAACTGACTCTTCCACATATGTATTCCTCATTCAAAAGCTCAAAGCCCTTATTTCAGAGGTTCTGGCACCCGTCTCCCACCTGCAGAGTACAAGGCCTCCAGGAAAAGAAGTCCCAGAGACTTGACCTTCTGCCCACTGAGGTAAATGCAAAGCTTCCCACCACTTAAGTAGTAAACAAGGTCAGGGAACATTTGTCAGATGTAGTGTAGCTGAAAATTAGGACACATTTCTCAAAAATTTGGCTACAGCTTGCATGCACTTCAGTGTCTTCGTGTTCAAGGTGACCCGCTTAGACCAGCGAGGTTGCAAAGGCGGAATGGCTAATTAACATTATTAATATCATCCTTGCTGAAGTCACCAAGTGCACCACTTTGTGCCTTCTTAATCTGAAACACTCAGTGGACTGATAAAAAGCTTCCTACAATTCCTTTTAATACCAATTTAGGGCTCCCCAGTGGTGGCACTGCACCCCCCAGTACCTGAGAGACTGGCAGCCCTCCCTGAGCACTGACAGGCAACGCAGGGGCTGCTCCAGCCCTGCTTCCAGCACCTACCTCAGCCACTGGGAATGGCCAAAGACGGGAAGCCTGGGAAACAACGATGTTCAGCCTGAACAAGATGGAACAAAAAGGCTAGAAAGCCTTTCACTCTCACTAAATTTAAGCCGTTTGGTAACACTGCTTGTATCTATTCTTACAAGCAATGCTTAAAACTAAGAAAACACTGCAGATCAATATCTATTTTAGCATAAAAATATGCACAGAAAGCTTCTAAATTTCACATTCCCTCAAATCTTCACAGCTTATACTGTGTAACACATGCTAGTCATTTATTCTTCTGAGATTTCTGGAGGGGGTAAAAAAAAAAAAAAGGAAAAACAAAAAATGCAGCCAGATCTTTCTTTCTTTGCTGACAGATGAGACCTTCATCTAAGCTAAGGACTCAGTAACAGGCTTGAAACACTCCACTTGATAAACATGAGCACATTTAGAACATGTGCCAGTCCACTCCTCTTACCAACCCACGCTGAAGGACAAAAGAGAAAAAATTGCCATGGGCATCCCATTATGCATTCACAATTTCCAGAGAGGGGTTTAAACTGGTACCCACAGAAGGAAGCCTGCCTGAGCTGGGAGCTGCTGCTCAGCTCCATCTTACTTCCCACCAAGGAGCTGTACAGCCTGGCTGCCAGCTACAGACAGATTAGAAATGGTGCTGCCAAGTGTTAAAAATGCTAGGCAACCGGATTTTATCGAGAGCACAGAAAGACCTTGAACCTCGCCCTTCATTTTGGAGCAAATATAAGCCAAATATGGAAAGCACACAAATTATTAATATACACTAATTTTACTTTTATTATCAGAAGTGATTGTGCTTGTGCATAATAATTGCAATGATCTACAATAAGAAAACATCAATTTTTGTTAAAAGCCTATTATAAAACAAGGAGAAAAAAATCCTACCCATATTTAGAATTCTAAAGGAAAATCATTAATTTAAAATATATCAGACTAATGAAAAATCATCCAAAATTTAAAATACAATCCTCAATAACCACATTCAATATGGAAGTTATTTCCATATATTACGTACAAACTTCAATAGAATTTCATTGCCAGCTGGTGCTGAACTTTTTTTTCCCCCCCGCCTTAACTGAGCAATTAAATTCCAGAAGCAAAGCTCTCAGTAATTCTGCCACAGCAGTTCTCATGTTCAAAGCACTTTCCAGGCATTAAACTCCACAGCAACCCAAGGAAGTCAGCAAAGAAATGTCAGCATTCCCATTTTACACAAAGGAAAAAAATGAAACAGATACTCCAGAGTTTTTATCCAAGATCAGAGAAGCAGTTTTGATTATACACATACTAAGGGACAGATAATCCATGCTGTGGCTTAGCAAAACATTTCTATTTAATAAAGCTCTTAATCACTTGTCTAGAGACTTAAATGTTCCTATATTCAGCTCAAATGAGTATGCATGTTGCTAAATGAATATACTGATGGACTCCCAACAAACAAAGCCTCACAACAGCATGCACCCAGTGAGAAAAAGCCCCGTAAGCAGGCTTTTGGGTGAAGCGAGGGGGATATAATCTTAAAAATTATGAAGGGCTTGAGCTAGAAGCTGGACTAGAGCCAGAGTCTTTAAGCACAGAGTGATGACAAGGCAGGCAGAGACACAACAGCCCTATCTGCGCTAGCAAATGAAGAGCTCCAGGATGTTCCTGGGTTTTGCAGTGCTATGATTCGCACTGTTAAATTGATAAAGAGAGGACCTGGACCTTCAGCTTTTGGCTGTAATAAATTGCTCTCCCCCAAACACCACTCTGGCACGGCTCAGAGGCTACAAGGCAGGGCCACTCCTCAACAGGCAGCACACACATGGCCACCGTGGTTTGGAAGCTGCAGAATGTCACCCTCATGGGCATAGGCCTCTCTGTGCCAGCTGGTCCCAGTGCTTGCAAACATCCAGTTTGCTCAGGCAGATGTACTTAGTGAGAGCAGCTCACAGGAATCAGTGTGGCATGCACACAGTAACATTCACACTCTGCTATTCCAGATTATATTAGGGTTTTCTACTGCAGCTGGCAGAGGCTGGGGTTTCCCAGCACACAAGGGGCTCTGAAGCCTGTAGAACCAGCACAAGGAAAACAAACTGTGTTTGCTTTTCTCACTCGTAACCCAAGAGGGTGGATGGCAGTGTTTAAACCTTCTCATCAGAGACTTTGACTACAGGATCCAAATAAACTGTATTCAAATACCGTGAGCAACATACAGCTCTAACTTATACATCACTAGACACCTCCTCTGTGATTCCCAGCAGCGGACCAGCAAGCTAAGGTCACACACAGGGCTTGCTGCCTGTCATGGGAGCTCCATGCCAAGCCATGTAGATACTCATCTAACATTAGCATCTGTTTGCTTGGCAGGCTCCAAAGGCAATTCAGCTGACAACTCTGAATTTGCCTCTAGGTCTGTCACAAGATCATATAACTCTGGGACCTCTGGGAATGCCTAATACTTCTTTGATGAAGATCATGCACATGATAATATATAGCTCCATTCTAGGCATCCCTTGAAATCAGCGTTTGTGACCTCTCAGAATTATTCGGGTAGTGTGGCCGGTTTAAGTGTGTAAACTAAAGCCAAGTTCAAAGATCATGCAAGTAGTTCTTGTTTGCATCAAGGTCTCTTCAGCTCTTGCTTGCATCAAGATCTCTTCAGTAAGAAGACAAAAATCAGATTTTTCATTGTTAGTATGGGTTGATGTTACTGATGGAACACCAAAGACTGCTCCCAAGCTTGTCTAAAATGAACAGGATAACTGTATCAGCTTTACTATCACCCTACTGCTTTAAGGTTTGAGATGTGTGTGAAAATGATATTTAAAAATAGGCTTACACAACTTTATATTGGTCTAAAAACTTGTTTCATAAGATTCAGTTCATATAAGGCCAAACTCTTTCGTTTTTACCTATATATATATATATATAAATACATACATATGTATATATCCAACTGAATGAATGTGAGGAAAGATGAGATTACTCACGTGCTTAAAATTAAGAGCATGCTAAATCACCCTATCATGTCAGGTAATAGACTAACTCTTGGCCCTGAAACATTGAATTCTAGATAGTTAAAGTGTGAAAAGCCCAATCTTAAATTTGCCCTCAAGTTTAAACTATCGTATTTCTATAATTACTCATTAAAAAAAAATTACTTAAAGAGCAGAAGACATTAAAAATCAATGCACCTTTCCCCAGTCTGTGTCTGATAAAGAAACTTCAAACACTGTTTACAGCCTCAGGAAATAAACATCCCTGTTTTGGGATATTCCCAATGGACATCAATTACATAACAAGACTAGAGCAGCATATATTACAAATGCTATGGACAATGTCTAAAACAGGAACCGCTTGCTGGTCAGGCAGCTTCTGGGTTTATTTTCTTTTTTTATTCCCAAATGTAGCAGCATACAGGGAACCCAGTCATTATGTAAAGCAGCCCCAAAAGCTCTTTCCAGCCTAATAATGCAATATTGCAAGTGGGAAATCAGACCATTCCCACTGTGTTTACAGCTATGGAACACAGACTTCAACGCTTTAAACCTATGTTTTAACACTAAGTAAAATCAGTCCTTCTTCATCAAAAGGTTAAATGTAAAGTGTAATTTCTTTCACCCTATCGCTAAAACTGAAAAGTCAAAACCAAAACCATCTGGAAAAATAAACATCACTAATCAGATTTCTGTCTTCTGCACAAAGACAGACCTGGAGGAATTTCCTTAGGAGGCTCCCCAAATCAGGGGGGCTTCAAAGCAAATAGTGGTGGCTCACAAATCTGCAGGCACCTTCCCCAAGGCCATGCCTCTTGAAGCCACATTGCTTGAGAGCTGCTAATTTGCAGCCCACATAGAAAACATTTAGACATCTAAGCCCTTGATAGAAGCGCAAGACTTCCAACCTCCCCTAATATCCTTGAAGCTGTGCCTCGCAATCATCGTTGGTTGTTAAAACACAGTCCACAGCAATTACTGCTGTGCTCTCAAACCAGAGCAGCCTTTGCTGCAATACAGCAGTTCTGAGACACGAGGCCAACTGAAGCCTCAAGTCTATTTTAATCCCACTATAATTATAAATTATGGATATGTAGTTGAGATGCTTCTGAATTTTTGTTTGCATGAGGGTGTATTTATGCACTGCAGAGGAGCACTGCAGAGGAATATCTGAGCTTGAACTGACTGAACTGGCATCAGAGCCAATATAACAACAGCACGACGCTGTGCCCGAGACATCGCTGCTGTCAGGACTCGCTGCCGTGCTCAGAGCTAACAACAAAACATACCTTTTCACCATCCTCCATTAAGCAATGTTGACAGATCTATTAAATACAGAATGAAGAGAAAAGGTGTTGACAGGTTTCTCTAAGGCAAAACAGAGGAGAAACACACTGGTTAGTTGTTCAAAGGACCGTGATAAGGGAGAAGTATTACTACCCAAGTCAGAATCACAATGTAGATGCTGGAAAATTTGCCAAAGACTGGTTGAGTGGAGAGAGATGTTGTCTTCCCTATGCCTACACCAGAGTGCAGCTGCCATCAGGTCTCACACTGCAGTGAAGGGGACAAATGTATATTGCAGCGCTATCTCCTAACCCTGAAAGAAGCTGTCTCTCCACAACGTTTTTGTTTTATGATGTTATCCCTTAGTGATGTAATGTTTATCAGCAAAGTAACAAAAGAACCCCTCTTTTTACTTCAGAAAGCAACACATCACTGTACTTTTCTAGGAATACCTCCTCAGATCAAATACCTGGTGTTTTTAGTTTAATAGCCTCCTATGCACTTGCATACTTAGCAACTAATTTTTTGGAGAAAGAGGTTTACTTCTACAAATGCTCTGCACTAACTGCAGGGTCCCCTGTAAAGCAGTACCACTTCAAGTAGATTGTAGGTACTAAGTACACTTTCCACCACAACCAGTAAGGAGGATTTCTGTAATCGGCCTTGCAGGGGGATCTAGATAGATTGGAGCAGTGTGCTATGATGAACGGGATGGAATTTCTAAAGTCAAAACGTCAGATTCTGCACGAAGGACTGAGTAAGGCCAGGCACAAGTACAAATGAGGAGAGGAGCAGCTGGAGAGCAGCCCTGCAGGCAGGGTCTGGGGGTGCTGGCCGACAGCATCTCACTGTGAGCCAGCAGTGAGACCCGGCAGCCCCGAGGGCAAACCCCATCCATGGGTGCATCAAACACAGCACAACCAGCCAGTCAAAACAGGTAACCGTGCTGCTGTGCTCAGTGCTGGGGTGGCCTCGCTTGGAGCACTGAGCTGGGCCCCACCATGCAAGAAAGGTATTCAGGTCTCTGAATGCATCCAGAGGGGGGCAACAAAGCTGGTGAAAGGGCTGGAAGGAATGTCCTGTGAGGAGTGGCTGAGAACTCTGGGCTTGTCTAGTTTGGAGCAAAGGATACTGAGGGGTGACCTCATTGCTCTGTGCAGCTTCCTGAGGAGAAAAATGGAGAGAGAAGTGCTGATCTCTTCTCCCTGGTATCCTGTGACAGGACATGTGGAAATGGATCAAAGCTGCATCAGGGCAGGTTCAGACTGGACAACAGGGAACATTTCTTCACTGAGAGGGTGGTCAAATATCAGAACAGGCTTCCCAGAGAGGTGGTAGATGCTCCAAGCCTGTCAGTGTTTAAGAAGCAATGCCCTTAACAACATTCTCTAACTTTTGGTCAGCCCTGAATCAGTCAGGCAGTTGGACTACATGGCCATTGCAGATCCCTTCCAGCTTAAACAGTGTATTCTATTTTAATTATTTCACTATGGTCTTTTCCAGATCACAGCTGTCATGTACTTTTTTTTTTACCCAAACTGTAAAAAGAACCTAGAAATGAAGAAAGAGATGTACCACATTATCATTTTGCTTCACAGATAAAAAACAAAGATGGAAGAAAGAAAATTATTTCCTCAGGGTGCTGTCATTCAGAGAGGATCAAGTCAACCTCCTAAATCTTAGTCTGATGCCTTACAATAGACGACAAATTACTGTCTGTTAGCTGTTCATGAGAGTGTTCTTGAACCTCCTCAATCTTCAATCAAAATGTAGACTTACAGTATTAGAGTGAACTTCAATTGAAATCAACAGGCAATTGTTTAAATAATGCATCACGCAAAATTTTGAATGTGCCTCCTGAATATTCAGAAAAGGTGTTCACTGCATGCAAGGGAAAAATATAAATTTTACCTTAAAAAAAAAATCATCATGGGTCCTGCCTCAGAGTCTTATGAAGAAAACTAGCTCTTATTTCATTCTTCCATGCTTAGAATGAAGGCCTGAAGAAAGCAGCCCAGGCCTGAAAATTCTATACATCTGTCTCCCTTCTTAAATCCTATCAACTCACAGCTTACTTAAGGCAAAAAATCCTTGCAGAAAGACATGAGGAAATATAGGGACACTGCTTTAGGCTAAATTAACCTACCAGAGGGAAATACCTACCAGAGTTTTAAAGGCACAATCCAACACTCCCTAAAAGAACTGCAGAACCTGACCTGTACCCAAGTACACTCACACAGGGAAGCTGAAACAGGCAGCAAAGCTTATTTTTCCAGTAATTTTGCACATAATTTTGAGCTCCTTTCAATAGAAGAGACCCTTTTATCTGCCCACTTCCATCACACTGCTGATTGTATACCCTGAGAAACTGTCTGCAATAAACATCCAACCATCAACCAGTCACTAAAATATTCCTTTTTCAGAAACTAGACAAATGAGAATCATTATCGTAAAGGCCCTATTATGAGAAAAGAAATTTATTGTTGTACTAATGTTTCTCCTGAAGATGTGAGATAAAGAGTCTTTGAAAAGATGTCAGAGTAGTAGCTGGCCAGTTTGAGCTAAAAGCATACTGATAGCTTCAGAAAGTCAGAATCAAACCATACAAAAATCTATATTTTTCTGGTAAAGCACTATGAAGCACACAGAAAATTTCCAACTCTGGATTTTTTTCTTAGTAACTAACAAGATTTACTAGCCAGCTCTTAAAATAATGTAGGAAAGAGGCCAGCAAAACTATACAAAGCTAAGAGAAACTGCCTTGTACTAATTAGAAACAATGTGCAGCCTGATGACACTTTATAGACTTCAATTACCGTACTCGGCAGGAAGGAGCTTTCAAACATCTGTATGATGATTATTCTCCACTGGGATGTCATTTACAGTGCAAAGTATTAAAAAGAGGGCCAAAATATCAATTGTAATCTTTGTAAATGAGCATATTCTTTATCTAAGGGATTTGAACTTGTATGTGGAAATTGGCTTTAAAAGGAGAGACAGAATTTGATTTGACAATGAAAAACAGGCAGCAGCACCACCCTCCTCCATCTGATTTGCACAAAATTAAACTTAAGGATCATTAGGATCATAATTTGTATATAAAGTGCTAGGAAAAAATATTGTTTGAAGTCAAGCCTAACAAAGCAATGACTAACCACATGTCAGATTCAAGGAGAGGCTTTCATTATCAAAGTTTTTAGGTAAACATCCAGAAATACAGTCCATTGACCAAGATTACCTGGATGACTAAAGGTATGTGCACACTAGATATGAACACACAAAAAAAGGCTTTTTACTGTTCTAAGCAATTGTTTTCATATTTACATAGAAAAACACAAATATGCAAAAAGTAATAGGGAAAGTAGGAAGCAACCAATACCCAATGAAAATGCTATTTCAACTCATTCCTATTTAATACATTGGAGTTGAGAATTAAGGATTTTATCCTATAATCAAAGGAAGCCAAAATAATGTGGAAAAACATAAATTACCAGACAGAAATATAAAAATACAAAATTTACCACAGTAAAATAAAATGGAAAAAATCCACAAAAGGTTTCTGAGTGGGTTGAAGGTTTTCTCATTTACTGATCTAGAAATGTAATTTATCTCAGAGAATATGCTTGTAAGGTATGTAAAAGTAATTCTGAGTTTTGTTCAAGAGCAACGACCAACTGCAGAAAATGGCCAGAAAATTTACCAGCCATTTCATCAGAATCTTTAATAATGGTAGAAAATGTGGGAGTGTTAACGTGACTTTGCAGATCACTGATGACCAAGCACCATGAGTATTTTGTACAGAAAGTAAGATGAATATAACTATTCTCTTGGAGACAAAACTTATTGGTCTTTGTAAGGGCAGATTAACGACCTACAAATATATACAGCCATACTTCAAGAATATGTTAAAGCATGAACTAATGGAGAGTGCAGACACTTAATGAGTAATGCCAAAAGCATGCCATTCCTGTGCTCTAAAGGTTGTCTCCTGGTAATTAAGGAGGTACTAACCTAAGGCGTTGCATTTGACCTTTAAAGCCCTAAGCAATCTGAAAATCTAGCCAAGAGACCAGGCTTTCTGTGCTCTTTACCCCTCTTTCCTTTTTCCTTTTTCTTTTACAGCAATGATTAGAGAGAAGCTGTCAGTCCCCCTCAGCCACTGTGTCATTTGGTCAGACAGGACCTGGACCTATTAAACTCTTGTTCAAACTTCACAACTCATTTCTCCTGGTGGGTACCTGGGGAGAAACTAAGAGGATGCCCTGGAAGAGTTGTTTTATGAAGCTACCTCTCCATTTTGTAGTAAGCTACTTGGCAGATGAGCAATTTTAGAATGCTAGTGGGGTTTTTATGGTAAAGACAGTTCAGAACAGGATGAGATGCCAATCAGCTGTGTATAATCAAAGATAAGAGGATGGAGGATGCTTTCACAATGCCTGGGCCTCTTCATTGACATGGAACATCATGGCTGTCATTGGTGTTCTGGTAAAAGGAACTGCACAACCAATTTAATATCATGTGCTCTGCAGAATTAAAATAAAGTCTGAATTTCACATGAAAATTCAAGATAACTAGGTTAATGCAGGATGTCTGCAGCAGAATTTCAGCTGCACAGCAGTCTCAAGCTATTTTGAGCAGCAGCAACTACTTACTTAAATAGAATCAGCAAGAGGCCACATTCCCTATTGTTTGGGAATAACAAAGCTGGAACACCTCTAACAGGCTACCTAGGGATTACTTCAGTTAAATGCAGCTTTGTTATCAAAAAAGAAAAGAATTTTTTTCAGCCTGACAGCACCATAAAAACTCTTGTTCATAGTGAATGACACATGAACAGAGACTGGTGTTTATAATTTTCTGCTGGTTAAAGACCCATTCTTGCTCCCATTGAACCAAATGAGGCAAAACTGCCATTGATTTCAATCAGATTGTCAGCAGACCTTAAAGATACTAACCATCAGCACTTATTAATATGGAATTATCAGCAGAAAACATATTGACTAGTTGATCTAAATACTTTATCTTCATTCATCAAAACACTTAATCCAAATGAACAGAGACAGAAAACTGAACCCAGACCAAAGGTCAGGCTGAACTTACAAATTGTAATGACTGCTGATACACGTTACCAGCAGCAGCAGCAGCAGCATAATGTGTATTGTACCCAATCACACCAATGGACAGAATATTAAATGGGAAACACACAGCATGTACACACCCCCACACACCCACCTTGCTTTCCCAGCAGTTCAAATTCTGCCTCAATCACAAACATCCTCCATCTTTTCACATAAAACATGAAAAAAAACATAAAAAATTCATAAAACTGTCTCCTTATTTGCTGACGCTTTTAATTATAAAAGCCAAAACCCAACTTTTGTCACTATAAATGCTACAATTCTCATAAAGAGCTCTTAAACTACACTGGTAGTATTTTAACTTCAGAGAAATAATTGATGTACTATAAAGCAGAAAAAGAGTGGTAAAAAAATCTGAATTTAATTATATGAATAGTATTCTGTATACACTTAATTGCATAGCAGTAACACAACCACTTTCATTACTCTTTATAGCTTCAGATGCCCATTAGCACAATCCCCAAGGTTCCTTATGAATAATTAGATTAGAAAAGGGGGACTCTGATGAAACGCAATAGGATGCGAAGCTTATGAAACAGCACATCTTGAATCCAGATGCTGACATGACAACATCATGAAGAGCTAATTTGCACATCCAAATTAATACCATCATGATGATAATATAAAAGAAAGATATGCATATGCAACGAGCTACAGAAAATAATGTCAAAAAGAATTGAGGTACTTATATTACAAAAATACATCTTTTTGACATTTTAACTCAGTTAGAAAGGTGTAAATAGACTAAATGTCATATTCATGAGCACAGAGATACTTAAACAGACTTACAAGAATTTAATCCACTATTTGGCAACACATGGCCAAGCTGTTTAATAAATAACTGTACCCATCAAACGTGCAGCACTCACATAAACAGGTGAATAAATTTCATTACATTTTATAACACATCTGTTTCTATTTGATACACTGGATGTTTTTGTATTGTTTGGTACTTCTTAGGTATACACCATCAACCGAAACAGCAGTGGTATATTTTTGAAGGATAGCTGCATGGGGCCAAAAACACAGAAACAAATAGGATTTTAAAATATTTTAAAGAGAGTCAGATATTTATGCAGCTGTCCTGAGCTGTAGGTCTGCATATTTACATGTCCAAATAATCTAAGAAAGATCTCCCTCAAATACACTTAACAGAAAATAATGGCATTTCTGTAGAAAGACAAATAGGTCCACTTCCACTTTTGTGTCTCTGCTTCCTGTACAGATTAAAACACAAGTACACGTTACAAGGCAGACTCTGCCATTTGCTACTGAGACACTGATGTCAAAGATGGCTCCTCTCTCCACATTTTACAGCTTGTAATGTACACGGATCCTGTTTGCCCTGTGCAGTCCAGAATGTCTTTTGGCAAGGCTAGCACATTAGTCTGAAGGATTTTCAGCTTTTAAGAAAAGTTTACATCAAGATGATGGGATCTCTTGCGAGCAAAGATACATTATCGTAAACCCAGAAGAAATGATAACATTACTGAAAAATATGGCAGAAATATAAGGATAAAAGTATATGGGACACAAGCAAGAGGCAAAAACTGGAGACATAGATATGATAAAGCAAGAATTTGAAATATAATGACTGGAAACTTTCTTATGAAGCAATGGTAAGGAAAACCTCACTAGATTAAAAGAAAACATACATAAGGCTAATAATAACTGTGTTCTTCACAAAGCATGAAGGAAGCTACTACAAAGCGTCACTGAAACAAGGAGATCAATAGGATTCAAGTGCTATAAATGCATTCATGCACTTATGCACAAAAAATTATGACAATAATGACAACAGCTGACAATAACTATGACAAAATTTTACTAACTGGTGAGCATATAAAAGAGAAAGGCCAATCAAGAAAAACAGATAAAAAAAAAAAAAGACCACAAAACCAAAACAATTCCATATCTTCACAACAATCATCTCAACGCTGTGGAAAAGTAAACATTTTTCTGGAAAAATGATACACACTTAAAATAGGATAGAAACAGGGGAAGAACAGCAAATCTTGCCACTTTGGGTAGCTGTGAAGAAGAATGCATTATTATTGTACACTATATCACACTTACTACACGTACAACAAAAACTACAGTTTCTTCATTATTCGTGCTCACAAAACACTTCCTCTTAAAAGAAGTCTGAAGTGCCAGCTTCTTCATTACCACATCCCTACAGTCTTTGCTTACTGAGATTGATCCAACACTGTTTAAATCACTCGGAGTTCCTTCCAGGGACTTCAAGAGAAACAGTATCAGGACCAAAATCTATGAGTAGACTACATTAACAAAACCAAAAATCAAATAACCAGCAAGACACAGAGGCAACATGCAGTGAGGAAACATATGTGAGGCATAAGTGAAAGCTTTTATTGGTATATGAAAGCATTTTCATGAGCTCTTGCCACTGTAACCCTGATGCTTCCTGTATTTATCTGCCTTGTTTTTTTGTCACCCCTTGCTGTGCACTGTGTAAGTTATAAAATTCTGGTGGCATGTTCGTTTTAATCATCTGCAAGGCATCATACACTCCTCTGGCACTGAAGTGAATAAATAACATGAGGCCTTCTATTTTGAGAGTACACAACTGCTCTTAGTCATGATGTATGTCCTACTCACCCAAACAAAAGCCTCAAATCAATGCACTCCTTCCTCTCAGAGGCGAAATATTAAAAAGTACATATATTTTAAAAGCCGCTATGCATCATCCTAAAGCTGAAGTTGTTTACAGTCTCTAAATGCATAAATTCACAAAAAATCATGCCTAAAGCCAGAGCTGGCACACCAGTTTGTTCCCCTCACAGTGTGCCTGCCACAGTTTGTGCTTTGCAGCAGCACTGAGACCCGTTTCTAGATTTACATGGTGCAAATGGATGACATTTTAGTTTTCTTTTTCCCTCATCTGCTTTCCTATAAATTTTCATTTTTCTGCACAAAGGTTGGAAGTTCTGCCCCAAAATATGCTGCTCCTGAAACAGTGTCAGATGATTTAGGGTGGTTTTGGCAGACACTGGTGTCTAAGTACATCACCTGGGTCTGCGCAGTAATTTATATGCTGTTAAGATCTAATTAAGTCCATGTACAATTTCATACATGTTTTATTGCTAACTTTTCTTGTGGAATGATCTTACATGAAATGTATGACACAATATTAGACCTCATTAAATCAGGAGATACACACAATCCATCAAAAACCTAAAGAACACGGATCCTAACTCAGGATGTCATCTCAAAATAGAACACCAATTTCTGGCATGAGAAAATTTGGGCAGGCAGTTTCTGTGAAATATTTTAATATTTACTTTACTAGAAACCAAAAAATTATAGTTGGCAACAAAGGGTAAAATACTTCTGGAACAGGCCCTAAGCTTTTCAGTGTTTTCAGACTACAGTCAGAGAACTGATGACAGATCACAACCACCGTGGCAGCTGCCATAGCTTGGGAGAGCTGGGATACCACATGGCATTCATGTAACATGTATTGTCTTAATACAGTAGTTCTAAACATAAATGTTTTAAAGATATTTAAACATATTAGTAGGACAACAAGAGGACAACAGAAGGTTGGTTTTACTATTACCTCTGCTATATCCGTGCTGTATTCTCCTCTTACATTGGTCTAGCAAATTTGCAGAAGAACATTTATGCAGTTTTTTTAATATAAAGAAATTATGTACAGATAAGGTTTGCAATAAAGCTCATCATTCATCCCTCCTTGCTAGTCTCTTTATTACCCTCATTAATATTGCTTTTCTGTCTACGGACCTGTGCCTCCAAGCACTTCCTCAATTTCTCTCACCTGAATAGGACGGTGGGACTTATCTCAAGGGTAATATTAAGTTATGTTCACATATTTCCAAGATTTTTATGTACACATCCAGTCTCTGACTTTCAGAGATCAAAACTAGTATCAAAACTGTCCTTCTCTGGGAATCAACTAAATGCATAATTTGCCTGGACTTGTAATAACACTTCAGTCTATTTGAGTGCATTCACAGTGCTTGGTAGCATAAGTCGTTATTAAAAGAAAGTCTTGGGAATCTATATGGTTAAATTTTCACTGAAGGTCCCATATCTTCACAGCCACCTAGATTTTATATTTACCTAAACATCATGCACATTAAAGAGTGATGTATATTAAAGACTGCATCTTTAGGTTGTCATAATATCCTGCTTTGAAATAAAAATGAATGAACTCTAATTAAAAAACTACCCAGACAAAAAATTAACTGCTAGCAGTGGGGAAAGAGAATTATTGTTTCCCCCTGTTTAAAGAAAAAAACCCAATAACAACAACGTAAGAAAAAGCATACAAGAAGAGCCATCTCACAAGTCTTTAGCTAGATGTGGAATTTGAGAAATAAAAAGAGTGCCAGTTGATGAATTACAAGCTTAATTACATCTGGGATAAGACATTTTAGAACCCAAAGGAAAAATGATTTGCTGAATGTCAGCATGCTCAGATGCCCACCAGCGAGCAGTCCCTCCTCTATTCCAGGGTTTCAGTGAAGACAACATACATGTCAACCACAGTAGAAGAAACACAAACTAATGAAACTGTGTCTAAGCTGTAATTACACTGTCTCAGTGAATGGCACTTGGGGTATTGTGAACAGATTGTACATGTTACTTCACACAGGGCCTAATGAAGCGTTCCCTGTTCTACAAACTTCACCTCTTGATTTAATTAACCTTCATACCTATACATGCACTACCTACCAATCATAAATGCTGGAAACCCCTTAAATCAACTACTGTGCTTTTGAGCTACATTAGAAAAGTAACAGAGGTTCCGTTTGTGTTCAGTTTGGCAGCTCAAAGGTGAACAGCAAGGAAATTTTAAGGTTCTTAGAAAATAAAAACTCATATGGTGAATTTGGCCCTAAATCACCACTCCTAAACATAACATTTAATCGTCTAAATGAAACTGCAATGAAGCAGAATTGATTCATTCACAGCAACAAAAAATAACTAATATTTTAGTAGAAGAGAAATAAACATGAAAATAATGCAGGAGAGCCAACCTTATAGAGACCTTTAGATACTAAAATATGTTCTGCTTTGCAGAACAAATTAGATGACTAACTCACATCTTAAGTTTGTAGGCCTGGCTTTGCCCAATACAAATATATACATATATAAAACAACATCATTTTCACCAACCCTTAGAAACAGAAACATCATTGTTGTCCCAAATATAAAAATCATCTCACAGATCACAGCAGTTAATCTTTTACAAGTTTAGGACAGAGCAGGCTGCTTACAGCCACCCTGCAGGCCTCTCATTAGCCTTCATCTTCATGTTTGCCAGTACAATTTCACCGTTTCCTCCTGTATAAATTCTTGCTCAGACTCGAGCACTCAAGTACAGATCTCACCAAATGCAAAGGGAATCTCTGTCTTTTCTCCTGGCAGGAACAAACCCAAGAGGAAGGGAAACAGCAAACCCTCATTTTATCTGCTAATGATGGGCAGCATTTTCTGCTGCCCCTGTATTTTGAAGGAAGAAAAAAAAAGAATTGCACCTCAGAGAGGCACCTCAATGACACAGGAACTACTGAGGCTGCTCCTGGCAGGCAGGGCTCAGCTGAGTTTCCTTCTTGAAGACTTGGTAGCTGTGTAAACAACAAAGCAAAATTGACACACTTTCTCTGCTTCCCTTCCCCCAGGATTAAAGTTTGCATAAGATACTCAATATTTTACTTCATTAAAAAATCAAATTGAAATAATGCACAAATTAGAAAAACACTCAGAATTGATTTAGAGAATACAGGCTGCATTGGAGAAATATTAGTAAATTCTACACAACAACAACAGAGCAACTGAAAGCTGCAGAGATAATTTATGTGAATCTCTGAAGTAATTTTAATAGTACCTCTCATAAAAAATTAATCTGCAAAAGTTAGCAAGCATGACACAGAGGAGGAGAACCAGTGGACTGGATAGAAGTTGGCTGAGGGATAAAAGGGAAAGTTTGCCAGGCACAGAAAAAGAGGACTCTCCTTGCATTTTAAAATTGAATCTTCTGTTTTTATATCCAGCTCTAAAGACCTACATTACAAGCAAAAAGAATACAAAGACCTCCCTAAAAACCTATGAAACAACATGATTGTTACTTTAAAGAGAACAGAACCAAAACCACATAGAATAAGGCAGAAAAAAACCTCAATAGAATGCAACAACATTTATGGTTACATTCGTCACTCCAGAAGAGAGATTTCAAGGAGGGAGCAGAAACCTGTGTAATAGAGGCCATAAAGCAGGGTTTTAAATTAACTGAGAATTCAGCCAACCTTGACAACTAAGACAGAAGGTACCAGGCCTGCCCTTTTCCTTCACTGGAGCTATGCTATTCATGAGAATCTCAACCAGCGTCAATGTCATTTTGGCATAAAGCATAATAATAATTGTATTTATGATATATCCCTCCAAGGCAGCATGTGAGATCACTCAAGTCAAAATATACCATAATACATGAAAATATTTAATATATTTTATACCTATACTTACTATTTTTCACTTAGGTAGAAAATTTGCAGCTACTGTAAAGCAAGATAGTGTTTTGCCTCATACCATTTTATTGAATAACCAAATAAACAAGTATGTTGCTCAATAATGTAGCAAGAGGAGTAGCTAAGTACACTTGCTTATCTCCCTACACTGCAGCTACTTACTCAAAGGTCATCTTTCACCTTTGTTATCCTCTCCCTGACTCAGTTCTTGGGGCTTGGTTGCATGGCAGTAATTTGAACTTCAAGGTAGCAAGATGGAAAGAAATATTGTAATGCCACAAAGTGCCACATTCCAGTGAGGCCAGGGACACAGTGCATGACAAATGACAGTGCAATTGGTGTGGAATGGTTGGGGGTACGTTTGATACAGGATGGACTTGGAGCTACTGTGGTGGTAGCACAGATCCTGTTGGCAGATTGTCCCTCACTATCCAGGCTGGGGTCTCAGCTGACAGCAGGGATGCTGAAAGTCCCAACTGGGCTTTGCCTCTCACGTGGTAGAAAGCAAAACTAGAACCAATGCCTTCAAACTCCCCTGGTCTAAGCCTGAAACTAAAGGCTCTCAGTTTCCGAGTTGCCTCGTCACGGACAGAGTGTCCGCTCTGCTCCTGCCATTTTCTTCCCCTCTTGTACAGCATTACCAACCAAGGTGGACACGCACCAGTCATCTCCACACAGAGCTCAGCATAGGAATTTGCTAAGAATCTGAACATATCTACAGCTCAGGATGCTCCACAGATTCTGCCAGAGTCTGAGTCCACATCAACCAGAATTAAGCCAGAATTGGGGGACTTTAAGCCAAGGCACTTATGACTTGCATACTTAAGCACTCTGGGACTCTGTGTTTTAAAGCTGCACCACATTTTCTTAGAAACCTCTACGTGCCGTGTAGTACAGGCATTTCCATTTTTTTGAGGTTTAGACAGCTAGCACTGACTCATTAATTGTGTACATACTGAAGAGGACTAAAAAATTATACATTACCAAGGACTTAGCAATATTGGAAGCCACAGGGCAGCAGGTGAATCTTTTGGGGAGGTCTCCTTGCACTGTCTTATATTCCTTGCTCAACTGACTCACAAACTCCTCCCACAGTACTTCATGTGAAGGTCACTGCTACCCAACTGAGAAGGCAAGGCTGCTGCTGGCACCTTACACACCGAGACTCTTCACCAGACAATCACAACTCAAAGGGCAGCATGAGCAGCCAGGCTGCCATGGCAGGGACCTGGCTGTGTGGCAGAGGTTGCCACAGAATCCTTCACTGCTCTAGTCTGTACACTAACTGAACTATGAATAGTCCTGGAAGACCTAAAGAATCAAGGAAATGGTCAAAACATGGTGAAAAGCATTTTTGTTCAAACTGTTATTTCCAGCCTTGAAAAAGTAGCTATAGCTTTTATAGACATCAACATGGAGTTTCCTTATGGTAATCCCTTTCCCATCTGGAATGGTGAAAGCGTAATACAGAGGGTATAATCCTGGATTTCTAAGAATTTTGAATGAAAAGGTAAAGAACTAAGCTCATGGCAATTTTAACACCCTGGTAACTGCTGTCCTGGGCAGACCACTGGGTTGGTTAACATAAAAGGAGGGTAAGTTTCAAGCAAGGACAGTGGCCTCTCTTATTTCTTACAAAACAAAACTCTAGATGAACAACATGCCAGAATACACATAGCACAGAAAAGAGCATGGGCTTCTGGGTTTATAATGACTGCTTTTCAAAGTCCAAAGCTGTGAACTAAGTTATGGGTTCACTTGTACTTGCTACTATGGCAAAACTTAAAGCCAATGCAGCTGATACCTGGCTTCACAGGAAGGGCTTTTCACACACCTAAGTAAAAAGCCTTTTTCCACCCTAACTGACACTATTACATATCTTACTCAATAATTAAACCTAGATTCCTTCTTCTTACTGTTGTTGGCAACAATCAGATGTAATAGAAACAACAGGTGTATTGTTTTTCCAGGGACTCTGAAAAATTAGGGGTCAGTGAATGAAGGAGTTCTCTATTTTCTTGTATACCATAAAAGTAAATAAACCTTGGTCTGCAAAATCCAAAGCTGTATTATGTGCACTGCTTCAGATTGCAGCTGCATGGAGGCATTTTACTCTGGTCCCTCTGGTCTTCAATTTTAGAATACAAAACAGAGCAGAATAAAGCCACAGACTTGGAAAAGCTATTTATAGTGCACATGCCCCAAGGAGATACAGGTAATAACTAATTCATTTCACATCACACATTTGAATGCAATATGAAAACTTCCCAGTTTCTTATCAGCACAGGAGAAAAGACCCCACTGTGGCTTTCTTTAAAATAATTAAGGATTCCTTACCAAAACATTTTAATCAAACCACATCTCCACAGCAGCCTTTTCTTTCCCTGCCTTATAGCTATTTTATTAAGGGGTCCATACCTATTAAGTTTTGATAAAAGCACCGATAAAAGTTTTGATAAAATGATGCTCATTTTCCTAGATAACACATTTGTTTATCAAATAGTTTTCTACAAGCTGGATTAAAATCCAATTGGTCATATCAGTAGGAAACAAATGGAAAAATCTGCTGAAGAATTCAGTGAACTACGCAACTGTAATATCTGCATATGATGAGGTTTTGGGCTGAGCTAGTTTTTTGCTGTAGAGAAAACAGATCAGCTAAGTATTATTCTAGGAACTAGACTGCTGAATAGTTTATTACAAATGATTAAGAATTAAACAACAGACAAGAAAGATACGGATTTGTAGTATTCGAGAGACATCAATAAGCACATTGAGCTGCTGTTCTGCTGCAAGTGCAGCAGAAACAAAGCAGCAAGCTGACACAATACTCAGTGCAATGACGGCCTTCTCGTTTCTCCACACCCACAGTTTTTGTTTTCTGTTGCTTTTCTTCCACATACTGAACACCAGGTGTTGTAACAGCTTGACTCAAGGAGAGTGTCCCAAGAACAGTATGGTTTCAGCCAGCTCTGGTGCCAAGAAGGTATCAGAAGTAAGCCGGCAGGGGAGGCTGTGAGGAGCCCCAGCTGGTGCTCCACAGGAGCTACTATTGCCATGGGACTCTGGTCACTCCAAGGGAAGAGTAAGGGTCCCTGGGAACAAAAAGCAATAAAAAAAGTCCAAAAAACCCCCACCAATACCACAGACTATCCTATAGCTCAGACTTAGCGATGACCCATTATTTAACCTGGGCCTTCTGTTACTTGTTAATTAAAAGGCAAGTTTTTGTTAACAGGTTTTTTGCTTAAATTATAATTAATTGATATATAAACCAATGTGAATGAACTCCACCAATTTGTAATTCAGTGCCCCTAGGGCCTAGTTTTTACTGAGTAGCATGACAACATCGCAATTTTACTTTTACCACAGCAGAAGCAGTGTGAAAATTATTTGTAACACACGGTGAACATAGACTGTAACTAGATATTGTAAGCTTTTTATTGATGTTGTAGGACCAGTGAAAATGCTGCCAAACAACACTGAGGAGTATATCCATAGACATCCTAATGATTTAAACATAACTGCCTTTGTGTTTGGCAATCTTAACAGAAACAAAAGTTGTTACCTTGTACACTGAATGCTTGTTTGCAAATTTATCAATCATGAAGGTCAATGGGTAAAACTTGAATAATCATATTCTAAATCTCTAATTAAATTTAACAGAAAGAATGCAGATCTCTTTCAATAATCCTTTTAGGGTTTGGGTTATCTTCCCTTCAGCAGGATATCTGATAGCATTAGAAAGTACAGCTGAGTGACCCCTGAACACCCATTTCCAGAATCAGACCTTTTACAGAAAGGATAGACCACTTCATGTGTGTGCATTGATTTTATTCAGGAAATGGAGAAAAGCTGACCTGAGTTTTTTTCAATTTTAGATTGAGAGAGGGCTTCTGATTTGGGGTTGTTATTTTTGGTTTTTTTGTTCTGTTTTCACTTCTGTTGTTTGTTCATTTCACTATGTTTACTTTTTTGCATGTTTATTGATCAGAATCTCTGTAACATTCAGGAAAGAAGTATGTCCCCATTGCTGAGCAATCAAGCAACTATATATTAACTAGGATTATTAAAGAGAGCAAGGTAAATTATACTGGCAAATATCGGACAACAAAAAGTTGCAAAGTGTCATTATAAAAGGACTTAAAAATAAGTACTACGCAAAATAGCATCAGCTGCTCAGTTTCTCATCTTGTAGTCTGAGCTAGAGCAAGTCCGGACTATATGCAACACAAAACATGCAAAGACTCTACACAACTTCTGGAGGCAGAAATAAGCTTAGTTGCTTAGATTTCTAAATATATTAAGGGTACATCAGCTATTGAAACTAACTGCCACTTTTTAAATTTTGCTCATGAAGTACTTAAAACTTTGAAGAGCACAAGTGCTATCTAGTCATCATATTAATTCTTTAATAATGACTTCTCCCATCAAGTAAATGGCAGATAATTTTTATATGCTAATATTTAAACTAATCTTTATTAATTGCTGCCCCAATGTAAACTCACTAATGACTTCATTACATCCATAGGTGAAGAAATAAAACCCTAACAGAAAAGAAAACACTAAAAACAAACACAATATTATAATTTAATATAAATAATACTATATTGGATATAAGCTTTTCTGTGTCTTCTTCAAAGGTCAGAATTATTTATTTTCCCCAGGAAATTCCAAGTATTTAAATTTTAACTTTTAAAACAAAGGAGCAGTGCAAAGCGTGTAAATTTCCAGAAATGTAAATTCAGTAATTATCAAATCTGTACATTTTAATGGCAAAACCCATAGCACTGCATATCAAAGACATGTGACAGCACATCAGGTTTTTGGAATCCTTAAAATGTATAGTGTAACACTGTTTGAGTCAGCACCTTCTCTGTAACACAGGCAAGCGAAAACGTCTTTTTGAAAGAGCGAGAGGGCTAAGCAGTGATCTCCTCCTGAAGAGTATTTATAACCACTGCCCTGCCAGGGAGGGTGGTTGTTGATCATGCTGTCTCCTGATGATGTACCAATACAGGATGCTGATGTGCCAGTACATCACCTTGTCAGGAGCAGCTCGAGCAGCAGTAAATAGCAGCACAGCGAGCACGTGCTCAGTGATGTTACAGCGCTGAGCGCACACAAAGCTCCCATAGTGTGCTGCTGCTGAAGAACCAGCCCCTGAGCTGCTACCCATGGTTGTTCTGCTTCCAGATGGGCATGCAGGGAGAGAAAATGAACCACTACAAAAGCAGACACCATGAAACACTCTATTATAGTCACTGCTCATACAGAGCAAGGCAGAATAACAACAACAAAAAATATCTCTCATTTACATTCTAAGCCCTGTCTCAGCATGTGCTTATTACATTAGTAAAACCAATCTTTTCCCAAACCAGACTAGAAATTTCTTCCAATGAACATGTGAACTATGCATCCTCTCCTACTTGCTTCCCATATTTTTCTACACTGAAGAACTGGAGCTAATAACATGATCTGTATATCATCACATTTTAACTCCAGCTAGTATCCAGCTGGAGAACCTTGAGTTTCATTTTAAAAACTTAGTTATATATGAAGACCTTTCAAATAAAGGGAAACCTTATGGATCAAGCTCTGAAATATAATCACCAAAGAAACTCACTTGCCATTCATACTTTTCAAGATACCTTTCTATAATTTAATTAATTCATTGAGTGACTACTAAGATAATGTAAAATTAGTCTGTGATTATACAGCCAAATGCAAAAGCAGATGACAAAAAACATCAGCAAATTTCCAACATTTCACTTCTTAACTTCATTAAACACGTTCCTCATTTAACAGTAGGAGTGTCCCTGGGTCTCAAGTGTTTCTAAATTCTGCAATTAGGGACTATTAAAACCCTTTCAGTTATTAGCTGGATTTTAAAACCATCTTCAGCGTTTCACTACTGTTGTAGTACTGTCTATGCTAACAGAAATTCTTCATGTTCTAGTCTTGGTGCAATGTGGGGTTAAGGAAAACCTAAGCCATCCTCTCTTCTGTCATTTATCAGGGGCTCGAGGATAGCCTGTCCACATCCAGCACTTCCACACCAGGCATCAAACTCCAGAGCCTCGTGCCAAAGCATATGGTTAGCTTTCACTTTCTTGCCAGCTCCCAACACTTCTAATGTAGTGCCCACTTTTTCTCTTGAGAAGGAACCTTTCTCAAGGCCTTTTCTTTTCTGAAATTATTTTATTGACAGTCAGAAATTTCCTAAGGATTACAAATAAAGACAGATGCACAATATTTTATAACTTGAACTCACCACAAAATACCACCAGAATTTCCTAGAACTAACTAATTTACCTCACTCACATTCTAATGGAAGGTGTCCCTGCCCATGGCAAAAGGGTTGGAACTAGATGATCTTCAGGGTCCCTTCCAACCCAAACCATTCTGTGACTCTATGATTCAAATGCTTTGACCTGCCCAGATGTTGAATAGATAAATGTAAAATAGATATTAAGGTTTACCAGAAAAACCTGGCAGTGGACAAGATAAGGAAGCATTTGACACAGAGCACTACAGCCAGCTGCATGTCACCACAGACTGCATCACAACCCAGCAAAAAAAGATCTACCCATCTTCCTGTTCCACTAGTGGTACACACAGAAAATATACCAATTATCTGTGTGCCAAAGGTGTGACCAGTTGCTGTCAGTTGAAAAGACAGACATATTCTTCAATTATTTCCTGTATTGTACAAATTAAGCAGGAAAACTATTGAAACCTTTCATTAACCTCTCAGCAAGTACATACATTTCAAAACAATTACAGTCAAAAGAAAAGTAATCTATAGACCAATTTTGCAAGGCTCAACACCAGTGGCACCCATTCTTTAATATTCTTTTGCCAGACAACAGAAAACAGATATTATGCAGCAACTTCCAAGACATCTGTAACTTGCAAATTGAGCGTGACCTTTTACTGTGGTCAGCTGATGGTTTAGTCTGTGGTTGGTACAGGATCTCCCTCAGCAAGACATGGACATTCACAGGGGGCCAAATGCACCAGCCAATCTGAGAAACTACTCACTGGAGAACCCAGATCCTCTCTGAAGTACTTAGTGCACTAGGAAGAAGCCACTGGAAGGATTTGTTCTCTGGGCACAACACCAAAATAAGGATAAAGCTCAACATTTGAAGGTGGAGGCAGCGAACAGCTGCAGCCCAACAAGGAGCACAAAAGAACTAAGAAGATGCACACAGAAAGCATCCCCCCTGTCTTTGGGCAAAAGAAAAGACAGTTTTGAAGTCTCCCAACTCAGTAGCTAAACTATATAAAAATCGAAATTGTAATAGTCTGTGCAATTGGATTAATATTCAACCAATTTCATGCTCAGATAAAACATTTTAAAAGCCCCACTTCATCAGTCTTAATTTTTAGATGTTATGGACAATCCAAATAGAGTGATATACTCTATTGGATACCAAAGTCTTATAATGTGAACTAACAGTACCACTCCAAAAACATCTTGAAATTGGTAATATTCTATATTATGAAAGTTATGTCCTTGTACTTCAGGAAAGACACGAGTAGGAGATAGAATATTTTCCCATCTAAAACAAAAAAGCAAAGTTCTGACCTCAGAAAGCACCCATTTGGCACTGAGGTTGCTTGCTCATTCCAACAGCTAGCCGAGATACCAGAGCAAATACAGAAACCTAATTATTAACTATCATTTAGAATAGTACTTACTGATCTATCTTTTCCTTTGGATAATACAGATGTTACTTTATACTCAAAATCTATGCTTTGTTAGAACATAGTCTGTTTTCACTTTATGATTGCTGAGCATACAAAGTAAAATGATAATATGTGTCAAAAAGGAAGTGGAGTTTCGATTTAGGTTTGCACTTTTCCATGGGTAGTAAAACCAAATAAAGCTGTGTTGTCAACAATCCCATTGTCTTGCCACTGAAGGCAAGTTTGTGAATCTCAGGAGAGGCTATATTTCCCACCAAGCTGCAGACTCATAAGGAGCTGTCAACATCAAATGCCAGAGCCAGGCCAGAAGTCTCTTTCAATTAATTTTTTATTTAGAGGGCACTTGTGAAAAGATAGTCCACGAGAATGGGGACAAATTGTACTGTCACAACTACCCGAAAAGCAACAGAATCAAGAGTCAAATGACATCAAAAACGGTTAGTATACATGACTGTACCTTGGTCTATCATTTGGAAGATATAATTTATCAGTGCAAGCAGTGCAGCTTGTCTACTATATTTAGGGCTAAACCCAGATGGATTCAGTCAAGGAAATCTGAGGATTCTAGATGCCACCAGAGTCGCCTTGCGCACAAGCTTCCTTATAGCTTTCCCTAAAAAACAAAGAAATTCAAGACAAAAATGGTGAAAACTTTCCTCATCTAAGGATAATTTTTCAAGCAGGAACAAAACTGCTGACCCTGTAAGCAAGCAAGCACCTTGTTCTCCCAATCACTTTCAATAATAGAAAAATACTTCCTCAATGGACATTCCCCAACTTACAAATGTGAGATACAAGCTGCAGCCCAGATCCTTTCCAGCTCCTATATTCACTCACATCAGTGAAATTAGCTGAGACTCCAGAGGGTTTCCTCTCTCATGCTCATAACCCCAAAGAGGAAGAAACTAACTTTAGAATTACCAGCCCTGATCTAAGTCACTGAAATAATTAAGTACCTTGAAAATTCTTTAATGTGAAACCCATTGTATAGCTGTTGAAGGGATTCAACTCAGATTAATCAATTCAACCTCCATCAACAGTTCAACAGAATGCCCGTTGAAGCAGTTTGCAGAAGCATTAGCTGCTTCAGTCAATAAAATTTAAAATGGAGCCCACAAAATCCCTCTACAGGATCTAGAGAACAGGTGCTCTTTCCCTTTTAAGGGTAGGATCTTCCCAATGAAAAAACAAAAAGTGACACAGAAAAAAAAAATCACACAAGCATATAAACAAAATGCTCTGTTTCATAGAAATAAACTGTATTTCCATCATCTGAATATAAGGAGAGGAAATTAAGGAACAAGATTTTATATTAATATTGGTATTCAAACTAAAGCAGTCCAAAGTATCAGCCTCATTCCAGGTCTGTATAACATCAAAGAGAAAAGCCTTATGAACCCATGAGGAAATATCTTCTCTATTTTAATTTGCATCTTTCATTTTTCGAAAGCCTTTCTTTTCTAGGAGTTACATCAGAAAGAAAATACATGCAAGCACTGAGTAGGAAAAAAAGAATATCTATTATACATTCCAGGTTGATTTCAATGCTTATTTATACATGCTTATATTTAAATTTGCAGAGCTTTGAAATTCAAAAAGATGAAGTGCTGTATCAAAGCAGTTCTTTTTATTAAGGCATTTGTCATTACGAGAATCTAGTCCAGACAGCAGCAATCCATTCAAGTTAGTTACTCAGGTGTCTATTTGCATGCACCACACTCTCTCATGAGAGAGTTTTCTTTCTACTTGTATTTGCACTATTAAAAGTAGTACTTTTAATAAATAGTAAATCTGGCCACAGTATTCTTTTGGCAGAAATGAGGCAAGTTCTCTGGGTACGTAGACATCACATCTCCAATACATAACATCCAAAATCAGTGGAGGGGCAATACTTACACCAGCAAGGCACTGGTGTATATCACCAGATATATATATTGCAGATTATATATATATTTATATATACTTATATATATATATATATAAGCAGTGAAGGACTATCAGTCTGTGTCTGCAACACATGAATGGTTAGCAGAGCAACATGGAGCAAGCCATAGCTTTGAACAACTAATCAGAGCACAGAGTATTCTTTGTATAACCAAATTTAAGTACACTTCTCATCTCTCACATGGCACTTCCCTTAAAAAGGCAGAGCTCCACTAAAGGAAATCCCTCTCTTTATTACTTGCCTCGCAAGCTGGGTGGCAAGTAGATATTAGAAATTATTAGCCAAGGGCAATTCCTTGTTGAAGTCATATAGGAATACCCACATACTTTACGGGTGACCCAAAAACCAACCAAAATTAATATCTTGCATAAATGGTCTTGACAAAGTATTAAAATGCAAGGGCCACTGCAGAAATTGCTTTCAAGAGTTTGAATAGTCTTGTCTACTTTCTGGTTTAAGAATTTTAGATGCTCAACACTTTTTAAATTATATAATTGATTTTTCTTGAGTCAAGAATAAAGTATTTCTAGATCATCTATGCCACCACTGGAAGAACTAATCTAAGCATTTATTTGCAGCAAGCAATTATACAAGAACTCTGACAAGGCATATTTCTATTATTTCTCTAGAAGCCATTTGTTGAGGTTTTCCACATTTATATTTCAAACCATCATCCCTTAATAAAGTCACTATATCCCTGATAGCAAGTGAAAATCCAGACCAAGGACAATAATGGTCACTTACATACTGCAGTGTGCTTATGAACATTTTGATTTCACAATCACCTTCAGGATGTTTTCCATGGTGTTTTAAAACCCAGAACAGTTACTAGCCTTAGTAACTAGCCTTACTTTTCATAAGTGCCCTCTATATATTTTAAATGCATGCCACCAAAAGCCTATGTCCAAGAAAAACAAACTCCCATTCTTTGCTCTCCCTCCTGTATCTACAAATTTATGTATAGCTGAAAAATCAATATAAAATATCCCATGTTTATTAGAATGCAAAAGGATCTGCCATACTCTAATGCTGTAATGCCAGGACAACTGCTGATCATTTGTATATATCTTGCAACTCTTTAAGTTAAAAAACACACATAAACAATAAAAAGCTCATATAACAATAAAAATCTCAACTGAAAATATCAGAAGATAAAATATCAGTGAAGTCTCATTAAAATCACATTTGTAAAAAGAGAGCATGCTTAAAAACCACCTCCTCGATGTATGGTTTTTATGTACTCATGCATCCAGTGTCAACAAACAAATGTGGAACACTACATGTGTTAAATTTGACCATCCAAACCCATAAACTCAAAATATATTTGCTGACCCACCCAGACTTTTCTAGGGTTTTCGCTTCACTGAAAAACATAGGAGATTGTCCTGTGAATATTTTTTTAAAGCACAGATCTGACATAAAGAAAAATTAATAATTGACCTAAAAAGACTTTAGTCTGTTTAGCTGAACAGTCAATGGGGAACAATCCATGTTCTACTTATTAGGATAGAGGAATCCCAGTGCAATAAATTAACACTTACTCCTTATTATAAGCAAAGAAGAGTTTTACTCTTCCTTGTAGTTTGCTGTGACATGATTGGTTTAAGCTCTGCTGGTTTTCAGTTTGTTTTGGTTTTGCTTTGTGGTTTTTTGGTACTATCTTGGAAGCTGGATTTTTATTGTTTGTTGAGCTGATGCAAATCTTCATCTTGATCTCTTGCAAAGTCATGTACCACATGATTAGAAACCTGTGTCCCCTGAACATCAGGGCTCTATTATTCTGCTTTTCTGTTCTGGTGGCCGCACAATGAGTTTACCTGAGTGTCCAGTGAGAGTGAGGAATTCAAACATTGAAATTGAGCTATTATGAATGTCTAAAAGCTCATGGTCTCTACCAGCATCATTTAAAGCCTGTCCAAGATTCAATTTCATCACTTAAGTTACTATCTTGGTCAAACCCCTGATAACTAGGAGGCAGTTTTGTTCACAGCGAGAGCAGAGATATCGTTATTCACTGACAGCATTTTAGTCCACATTATTACCTGCATACAGAAAAAAAAGGGGTAGCATGTAGGGCTCTGGGACAGCAAACAAAAACTCGCATGACACTTCTGGGAAGACAAGGAAAAGGCTTCCTCAGAATATCCTGCTATCCACAGGGAAAGGACTGTGCCCCTCTATTGTATAGAGCACACAGACAAAAACCAATCCTAGAGGAAACACTTTCTCTGTCTAGTTATTTCCATATTTAAATATGTGTTTCCACATACTTACCGGGTGTACTATCTACATCTGGATGGATTTAAGTATGTAGCCCAGTCTTTTACAAATACCATTTCTAAACTGCAATCTAAAAGCTTCATTTTTGATACAGGCACGAGTTCAGCAGTAAGTTGCTTTGTATAAAACAAGCTCTGTCTGTTATTTGTCCTGCTGATACAATAGCAGACTGGGTGGGTAGGAGAACTACCTTGCCTTCAAGCCAAGAAGCTTAAAACCTTCAGAAGACCAGCAAAAGACCACTCTCCTTTTTTGAATAGTTCATCTATCAGAATATACCTCTCTCTATCTTGTCTTTCTTTTATCCTTGCAGTACTGCCAGCTAGCTACATGTCAGCATAATTAGAACTTTAAAATCCTTATAGATTATCTAGCAGTTGTCCAGAATTTTCTGATTAGCCGAACAGCAACACTAAAATTGAGCAGGCAAGCAGCAGTCTGGTAATTCTCTATGAGCAAATAACACCCTGTCAGTAACACAATCAAAAACAATCAAACATGGGTGCGGAATTTAAAAACTTAATAATTTTTTAGTTAGAAATAACTGAGACCTTTGTTATTGTGAGAAAACAATATAGAGAAATTAGTTCAGTCATTCCATTTTTACCATCATTCTGGAAAAGAACAAGTGCCTTTTACCACCATTACTAGCATTTAGCTACACTTCACAATATATACCACAAATATAGACTGTGATATTTTCTTGAAACTCAAATTCTGCCATTCACCCCACCTCTCCAGAGTCTTCAAGCCAAAAATACCTGCTCTTTTGATACAGCTCTAGCCTACAAGACCAATTTCTTATTCTGGGCTGAATCATTACAAAAGCCAGCCGATTGGTTAAAAATAAAAAAAAGAATGCTGAATACCATAGCAACTGGCTTGCAGCCTTGCTAACATGCAGGAAGGATTTTTTTTTTTTACTTGAACAAGAGCTACAAGTGAAAACACTAGGCCAAAATCAGCTCTGGCATAATATCAACACTGCAACAGAAACACAGAAGTTACTTGACCCCTCCCCAGTCGCTTCCCTGTAATAGTTTTGTGCAGCAGTGAATCTTTGGGTTCTTATCAAAATACAGTTCACAGAGCAAATTAAAACATCTGCCATGGTATTGATTCTACATACACATCAATACATGGCAGAATCTTTGCCAAAACAAATAGGATTGAGTGTTGAAAAATCAACTCATGGAAGCAGAACAGTAATAGAGCTGGATCTTCAATTTTAATTAATAGTCATATCACTCCATAACTAAAAGGATTAAAAGTTTCTAAAGAAGCATCTCTAAATACAGATAACTCTACATCACCTGATTTAGTAATCGCTTTTAGAAACCTGCCAAAGTAGTCCCTTAATGTCAATACCCTCTCAGAAGTGCATCAAATCTATAAGGAATACATTTGAAGCAGCATATTGCTCTGGAATTACTGCAAGAGTATGAGTTCAGGGGCAGGTTTTGGCAGTGAGTGGGCTCTGTGAGAAGAGACCAGCAGCTGCCCCATGTTGGACAGACCCAGCGCCGGCCCAAGCTGAGCCCAAAAGCGACGCTGGTGGCACCTCTGTGATAACATATTTAGGAAAGGGCAAAAAACCTGTTCGACAGCTGTGAGAGACAAATAAGCAAACATTAGAGAACCAGCCCTGCAGATGTCAAGGTCAGTGAAGAAGGAAGGGGCAAAGGTTCTGCAGGCACCAGAACAGAAATTCCATTGCAGCCAATAGAGAAGACCATGGCAATGCAGGTTGTCCTCCTGCAGCCAATGGAGAACCACAGTGGAGCAAATATCCACCCTGCAGCGCATGGAGAACACCAAACCAGGGCATGAGGAGATGCCATGAAGGAAACTGCAGCCCGTGGAGAGCCCAGGCTGAAGCAGTGGAGAAGGACCCATGCTGGAAAAGTTCATTAAGGATTGTATTCCTTGAGTGGGACCTCATGTTGGAGCATGGGAAGAGCATAACGAGAAGGAGCAGCAGAGATGAAACGTTATAGACTGAGAGTAACTCATTCCCCATTCCCCCTGTTCTGTTCAGGACTGGCAGAAGGTGGCACAAAAGTTAGGAAGGAAAGAGTGAAGTTGAGTCTGGGAGAAAAGGGGGGTGAGGTGAAGGTGGGTTTAGGTTTGATTTTTTTTTTTGTCACTACCTTTCTATATTTTTTATTAGCAATTAATCTTTCTCTAGTCGAGTCTGGTTTGCCTGTGACAGTAATTGGTGAGTGATGACCTCTCCTTATCCTTTCATCTTACTTTCTTCCCTGAAGAAAGTGCTGCTGAAGAGGGGGAGTGAGAGAGCAGCTTGCTGGGCACCTGGCAGCCAGCCAAGGCCACCCCAGAGTTCTTGCATTTGGGGAAAAGTATAAATTCTCCTCAGCAACTTGTTGTGAAGTCTTTGCTTTGAAGTAGAGGTACCCATCTGTTCTAGGTCAGCTGTAATAGGTACTTACAGCATTGCACAGTGAAGAATCACAGCCCTGTCTCTTCTTCAACCATGTTTAGGGTGGCTTTACTCAGGAGATTCTTATTTGCCTGCATGATGAGGATGCTCACTGAGTTTGGCTTTACAGCCCAGGGGAAACGTCAGCTCTGATCCTCTTTGTGCATCATTTAAGAGGAATTCAAAATCTCCTATGAAGTATTATCAAGTGAAGAAGACAAGATACAATGCCCACAGCACTGCTACCTAAACTGTTTTTAGGTAATTAATTAGGGCTAATTTTTAAACCAAATCAGAGTTAAATCCATGACTCCACATCAAATTAATTTACTTGGTCTATAAGCATAATGTCTGAGCTTTTACTGGCATTACTGAGTGCTACAAGCCAGACACACCTACGAAAAGCCATGTACTTTTTTACAATTAAAATGCGGCGAAGAGCCTTACTTTGGGTTCCTGAAAATAGTGGCCTTGTTTTCTATTAAGGAAATAATGAACTATGGGGTATTATATTTGTTAATATGTTTTCTGTATCTGACAGTGGACAAAAAATGTTAAAGGTTTTTTGACCCCCAAACTCATGCAGTCTTATGTTCCCAAGAAACATCAGAGACCACAGACCCTGAATTAACAATATATACTTGGGTTTTGGGAGGCGATTCCATCATACTGGTAAATTGTTTGTCATGTTCTGCACATGTTGAAAAATGGGCATGTTTCTGTTTTGTCTCAGGTCTCTGATGTATCATAATTCAGACATGAAATCAGCCTAATTTGAACTTTACATCTGTACTTGATCTGTACATATCTCAAAATATGTCTGCATTTATTATATATATATATAAATATAGGATGAATACAGGCTTTGTGAAACACTGTCCCAGAAAGCGCACATGTCTTTTATCTTCCAAAAGATACTTACTTTATTTCAAAGTCACACTTTTATTTCCTGCACATTCCATAAAACAGCGAAGAAATTGTTAATTTGGTTCCACAAAGAGTAGATGTCCAAAGTAGGAATATACAAAAGCAGGACAAAGAGAGCCCAAGGAACTTAGCAAAGCTACATTCAAAGTTTTAGTTGCCCTTGATTTTAAAACATGCAAGTTTCCAATACTTCCCCTGCTCATCAGATAAGAATGTTTCATGGGCTGATCATCACAGAATGATCATTCTTAGCCATTTCTCATACTTTCAGAATGGGATTTTATGGTTAGTTTCTTTCGATTTACCTTTGTTTTATTTACAAGGGATGAAGCAAGGAAATTTTTTTCACTTGAGCTGCTATCCAGGAATTCATATCACCTGCTTTCTGAAAAAAATATGAAATGGTACTCTGTGGTTACTAATACTCATGCAAGCACACTTTGTCCAAAAAAGAAATATACATAAATGTATGCTGGAAATACTGACATGCTCCTGGAAATATGGCCCGTGCAAGATCAGATTTTGTTGTCATGCCAGTAATTCTATTCAACTTATGTCAATGACAATCTATTCTGTTCCCTGAAACTGTAAATTTTCTCTGAAGAGTTTACAATCTTTACTCAGAAACCAGAATATAGAGGACAAGTCAGAAAAAAGGTTATTCATTCTGCATACTTAAATGTACATACTCACTCTTGCCTATATAAATTAGAAAAAATGTGGATCAAGGGCAGCAACTTATTATAACAAAAAAGGTCAAACTCAAGGAGGACTGGGATACAAAACTGTCAGTGACCTCAGCTCTGAAACAATTCCTCCATGCTCAAATTGGCATGAAATCCATGACAAAGGTGCAGCAGAGATCCAGTGACTGAAGCACACAGTAAGGCCTAAACTAGTGCTCAAGAGTAACCGTCATAACAACGGCTCCAGCTGTTTCCAAAACTTTGGGAGAGGGCAACACAAATGCTCAGAATGTCGAAGAGAATGCAAATATTCTGTTACCCTTCCTTTGCCTAGCAGAAAGGCATCATTTGAGCTTAAATACTTCCATTGCTCTTATTACAATTAATTATGACAAAATTATTATTATGACAAAATCATTATTTAATAGTACTATCAAATTTTAAAACTAACTTGAACCAGTTTCTTTATTAAAAAAAAAAAGTAAACTGCCTAGGAGTACATATCTGCGTGTTAGCCCAACTGAAGGGTGTCTGGAAGCAACTCATTCATGTGAAGGAAACTCAGTGGTAACACTGTGGAAACTGCTCCTCCTACTAAACAGTACTGCTGATACATCTAGGGCCCAGGAAAAAATTACAGAAGTATTAAACACAAAAGAAGGCATCTTAGCACAAGCACAGTACACTCAGACAAAAAATAATCTTCGTGATTACAATTCAGTTACAGGAAAACATCTAAACCATTCAACAGATGTGCAGCACACCGACTCTTATGTTATTGCAACCTTTTAATGTAGAGCTTTCCCGTAATATTTAGATTTCTGAGTTCAACAGTGAGTTGACCTAGGCAGTTCAAGGTGTTCTGCAAACTAAAGATATTTGCTTGGTTAGTCTCAGAAGAAGCTGTGTTAAACCAGGAATTTAAAAAAAGTCTGTCCAAACACTTTGTCAGAGACCCCCTGCATTATAGACAAAATCAGCAGCCCTGTAGAAATATGTAATATTACTCTGAGAAGTTTTTCACCCCACTATGAAAATTATAAACCACAGCAATGACATGAGCTAATTTGCCAAAGGACACCTGTAGAATTTGTATCTAAATAAGAACAAAGACTATTTATTTTAGATCAGTGAGAAGTGTCCATATACACATGGGTCACTAGCATAGGAGACAGTCAGTATCACTTCATTCAATTTTCTGTAGTCCAGTTTAAAAATACAAATGAAACAGTGTGTACAACACAGTTAGTGCATGAGACACAGAAGAAGGAGAAACAAAGAAAGAGAAAAAAGGCTTTACTTTTATTGTAGGTATTTAGGGTTTGTATTATCTCTGGCACATCTCAGACTCTAAATAACAATATTCAGAACATGCACTGTCTACATATATCACTTCCTCTAAGACACAGCTGTTTTGAAAAATTTTTATTCACTGCTTGTAGAGTGACAAAATACAATCAATGAACTGTAGACACCTTTATCACATTTTCTTTTTGTAAATTCCAAGGTCCATTGTCATAAGGGATTCCTGTAACCAGCGATCTGGGATGAAAGCAAAAATAAGTGACAGGTATCCCTACCTCCCAGTCCATCTCCAGAATCAACCTCATAGATGCTCTCCCCTTCCATATTGTCTTTAGGATGCAGCAGAAAGCAAGATCTTCCTCAAGTGATTTGCTCAGGCTCCAGAAGGAAGCTGAATCCACCCACTCTGCAGCCAGCAGGTGATATCTTTCAAATAAAAACATAAAAACAAAGCTATTGAGCCACCTCTGGTATACAACAGATTAATTTAATTTCATTTAATTTCTCCCTTAAACCCTCAGCTTTTTGAAGACTGTATGTCAGCTAGTTCTACATCCAACATTGCAGCTCCTTATCTCAATACAGTCTCTTCAGTGGATATCTGAGCTCCTTTTCCCTTGTAAATTCAATGGCGATTCAGAGTTCAAACCCTCTACCCGATATAAAGAGGTTACATCAGTCCAAATTCCAGGACTCTGTTAAGGTGGAAAGGCTCAGCACAGATCCATGCTCATTCACATGGCCTGACAGGACTAGGAGCAATATACTATATATCCACATGATTAGCTCTTCTCTGGCACACTGTGAAACCAAATTATATGCAGTTTGCAAACAACTATACGGACTGAAAACACACAGATCATGTGGTTCTCCTTCTTACGACTCTCAGGGTTATTTTAAGTAGAGGTAGAGAGAGAGCATCTCAGTTTAGCAGTGGATTTGATTTGCAGATGACTATCAAGAAGAAAAGTGTAAAGATGGGTGTGGACAAAAGAAAAAACCACCTCATGGTTTATTTAAGAGAAGGACAATAAGGGAACAAAATTGCTTTTCCTTAAATTGAGCCTAAATAGCTGATTGTTTTGCTCTTACTGTCCTGTGTAGCTAGTTTTTACCAGCACCTTTTCTTTCTGAATAAAAGAGAAATAACTGTCAGTTAATTAAAAGAAGTACTATGGAGTCAGGAAACATTCTCACATTAGTGTCTTTGAGAGGCAAAAACAGACAAAAAGCAATCAGAACAACATGGATTAGTTCTGCAGCAAGTGGAGAACTGTCATGTGACAGATGCTCATGATTTAGACAGAAAAGCAAGAATGAGCTCCAACACTCATCTAAGTGTAAGACTTACAGTATGACTATTTTTAAAACAAAGGAAAACAGAAACCAAAATGCATCCAAAAAGAGCTGTCGGCCACAAATGAACTCGGACAGGCCAAGAACAGAAAACACAATGAAATAATGATCAAGAACATGAATGACATGATACATAAAACTGTTCAGGTATCATTAGTAACTTTGAGCTGTCATGGAGCAATGTATTAGTTGTGTCATTGCCAGTTTCAAATGAGCAAATAACAACTAATTTCTATTTGCAAGACCTTCTCTTTTGCTTTTCCATGTCACTAGGAACGCATTCAAATTGTGCCATGCAACTGTGTCTCATTGAAGGTGTGGAAAAGGGAAAAAATTTTTGTATTAACATGAACTGCCCTGCATTCGACATGAATTCCCTTCTTCAACCTCCTATCAACAAGAAAGTAACAAATACTAGAAACAAATCTGTATTCAGACATCAGGTAAAAGAAAATCAATAGTTCAGGCACTATGTCATTTTGTTGATAAAAAGAAGAGCATACCTAGAAGTCTCACACCAGATGACCTCTATTTCTTCAGCTTCTTCAAGCATCTCTCTCAGCATCTGCATGTTTTTGTTGATTTTCCGCTGGTTGAGCCAGTGTAGGTGTATGCCATGTAACAGAACATGTATGGCACTGTAAAACACTGAGCAGAATTCCAAAGGTATTCCAAAGCTGTAGTCCAGCCATCTTATGCTGCTGGTGCCTCTTCTTAAACTTGAATCAGCAATTCAAGGCGTTCTTCTAAATCCGCCTGCGTGTTTTTCAGAAGGTGGGCTACTGCAGTTTGCCAAAGAGCAAAGACTCGGAAAGGATCCACCATAATGCTGATTTTTAGTGATGAAGTATCCAATGCAAAAATTTGGTAAAAAAAAAAAATCTATACTCTTTATTTTAAAAATATGAAAACACTTACCAAATAAATTAATGGAACACACCAGTAATAGTACCAAGCTCCGGCGGTGTATTTGCATCTGAAATATGTATGCTCCAAATGCTGATTTAGGATACTCAGAAGAACATTAACAATCATAGTTCCTGCTTATAAACACAAATACCCTCAAGCAATGAATATTGGATTTCCTGATAAAAGTTCTACTGTCAATGTCACAGGATTTAGTACTACTTTTTCTAGACAAATGGGTCAGATGAACAATTAACCATAATTTTAAAAAGTCAACCACAACCCTTCAAATATAAGAACTCTTCTTGCAAGTTTGCTTTTGGAAAGGTCATCTTATTCTGCTCAGATCTGGGTTTTTGAGATGAATGCTACAGTCCTCCTGCACAGTAATACAGAAACAGGTTTGTATAAAGTAACTGACCAAAGGGCATTGTACACTGTCCAGAAACTAAACATTACATTTTTACCTGGGCTTTATGCCTGCATATGTGGAGAAAAAATAATTTGTGCCCAGCATTAATGCCTACTTCTACATCTACTTAGACACAGCTGTTGCACAACCTAATGTGCTCACTTGTCTGTAAACAAAAATGTGTGTCCTTATGAAAAATCCATCAATTGTCTCACTGATTAACAAAATGAAGTCTGTGTGCCTTTATCAAAACCTGTAGGTGTAGAAAGTACTAAATTTCAAGACAGTCGATGCATAAGGGTTGATTACTAAAATTAAGTACCAGCACTGAAAAATACAAGCATTTCAGTGCAAGATTACCAAGACAGTAAGTGGGACCAAAGTCTTCGCTGCCTAGTTAGAAAATTACTGTTATTATTCTTATGGAAAACTGAGATGAAAAGAAGATAAACAGAAGAAAACCTGTTTTTAAATAATTTACTTTATTATATACATTTCATTGTGAAACAAATTAATTGTTCTTTACTACATGCTTGCTGTCTCTTCCCACTTGGCATCTGTACCAATATCGCTTTTAATAGCATTTCACTCATAGCTGAACATTTGGGGGGTGGTGGGAGGCACTGTTAGTGAATATGAAACCCCCTATTGTTCTCTTCTCTGGCTATGAAAACTTTTTAATTAAAAGCTGAAAGCAAGAAGATGCAGCAGTACTGAAATCTAGAGCTGCTCAAATGTAATCACAGCAATGGAGTAACCACAGAGGTGGAATTCTTAGTAACGAAATGCTTCACGCTTGACTGTGTGTTTACCCCTTATACAACAGAGAGAAAAACCTGACTGTTTCAAGTCACCCCTTTCAAAAGGAAAAATTCCACAGGAGAAAAGCAGAAAAGAAGAGAAGAATGAGGTACGAGTAAAGCTGTTTTAAAACCGAATGCAGCAGAAAGCTTGATACTTTTTAAATTACAGAGCATTTGAAACCTACATGACAGGACCCCTTAGGTGACATAGCTTCATTGTTTGGAAGCTTCTTGATCATCTTGCTCATTCAAGTCCTTCTCCCTACTAACTTCATACCGTATGTCCCATCCTCCACCATCAAAACAGAGAATAAAGCCATATGTGACCAAACTATCATTTGGTGCTGTCATCTGGTCCTTGATAAAAATGCTGTCATGAGAGAAAAAAACCCCAATGAACATGTTTACTTAAGTCTTAGGGAAGCGTTAGGGAAGATATTTCTGGTGTTGAGGGAACACGACACAGAAGGAGGCTCAGGAAGAGTCTCAGCAAGACCAGTTGTTCACAACTTCTGCCTGAGTGTGGTTCACAGAACCCTCCCTGTCCGAGCAAGGCAGCGGGTGGCAGAAAGATGAAGTTGGGAACGCATAACTACTTGCATGATTTGCACTTTTTCTCTCAGAGTGGTTAAAAAAGCCTCACTGCTGTTTTAACCCAAGCCAGGGAGTTATGTTCCCAAGCAGATGTGCGGACAAAAGAGCAATAGATAATTGCTGTCATTAGTCGCCTTCTTCAGACCAGAGACCGGCTCCAAGTGCTGTACAGTGGGGTGCAGAGAAATTGCATATGCATCCAAGAAAGCCCAATCAAATGTAAATGACTGCAGTCCCTTGATCTTTCTGAAATGATGTGGTTCGCTCTCCAGCTGCCAAGATTGGATTTTGCAGTATTAATCCCACTAATGTAATGCAACACTACCACTGGAGTACATGTACATTTTGGTAACAACATATGAAGAAGCACAAATTGTGTTACAAAAATCCAAGTATGATAAGAATATTTATATTTGCACACTTTAAACCTTCAGGGAACTTGACAAGTTTAATTCTTCAATTAAAGTCAGAAAGATCACACGTTTCTAAGTTTTACATTAAGTGCTAAGATAACAAACATGGCAGAATAAAAATGTCAAGGGAAAACTCAAGTCACAGGATCACAGAATCTTTGAATGGTATGGATTGGAAGTGACCTTGAAGATCATCTAGTTCCCACCACTTGTCATGGCCAGAGACACTTTCCACTAGACCAGGTTGCTCAGGGCCCTATCCCTGTCTTTGAATGCTTCCAGGGATGAGTCAACCACAGCTTCTAGGGGCAACCTGTTTTAGTGTCTCACCCCACAGAGAATAATTTCTTCCTAATATTCAATCTAAACCTTCCCTCTTTCATTTTAAGGCCATTACTCCTTGTCCTGTCAATATACACCCTTGCTAGAAGTCCCCCTCCATCTCCCTTGCAGCCCTCTTGAGATACTGAAAGAACACAATGAGGTCAGCACAGAGGCTCCTTTTTTCCAGGCTGAACAACCTCAATTTTCTCAGCCTTTCCTCACAGGAGAGGAGCCCCAGCCCTCTGATCATCCTTGTGTGCCTAAGTCACCACAGTAGCACAGTTCTCTGCCAACTCAAAGACCCCAGCAGTCTCGAATATGTGTTGTGGGTGCATTTTTTCAAACAAAATTTTTCACAGTGAATTCCTACATAAGCCCAAACTTCTAGGCTGCAGCTCGACAGATGTTCCTCAGGTGTACACTGCCAACTCCTGCCCATAAATCTTGGAGGGTGGTGTTATATCTGCTTCTGAAAAGGTTCTGTTTCTCAGAGTTTACCATCATATGGATCTACAATGAATTATCAGTGATCTCTCTTTAGTAGTCCTGTGTCTCTTCAGACAGCCAACCTCACACAAGGAGTCCTGCTAAGCTAGTTATTTTTGCTTTCTCTTCATTTCACTCATTTGTCATAGGAATTTATTCAAAGTTAATGAATCAGTCCAAAATTCTTCATACACATTTCAGTGTTTTTCAAAAAAAGAAATCTACATTTTAGAAATGGGCATAAATCTTGTATTCAGTCAGGCATGACCATGCTTGAGTTGTCCTGCAGTAATACAGTAACAACAAGCCTTCCTGACTACCAGACTTGATAATCGTAATTCCTTCCTAACAAGGCATTCAGTGAGACTTTTTTATTATTCAGAGAAAGTCTGAGCTGAATTTATTCATCATATTTCATAGTAAAGCTGCATTTTTTTGAGGTATCTCCATAAGGAAATCTCAATGAAGTCAAAAGGAAGTTTGTTACAGACATGGACATTTAAAAAACTGACAAAATCCTCACTTTTCAATAATTAAAATAAGCTGCCACTCAAAATCTTCCAAAATATGGTCAAGTGCTAACCAATTTGCTGGGAACAGCCATGAAAGGAGATATGTGTATTCTAATCTGGCAAAATACAGTTCAGGGAGGGGATAAAGATCATTACCAACAGAAGAATTTCACAACTTAATTCCTCCAAAATTTCCATCTGAATTGGCAAGAGGAGTGATTTCTGAGGTACTTCATTTCCATACACGTTTTCCTTAAAGTTTATATTTCAAATCCCTACATGTTTTGCTCACCAAACTGTTTTACTGCTCCTATCACACAGCATTTTGCTTTCCAACTGCTTTTCTTTACATACATATTGTGACCACTATGAGAAAGTTATTTCATGCACTAATGTGCAAAAGGGTTGGCAATTCAGCCATTGTTTTACCAGAACAGAGTACCACAAAACCTCTGACACACTACTCCCTTGTGGGCCAGTGCCATAAGGCACAGTGTGGGCTGTGCACTGGAAAACGAGAATTCCCATCAAGTTAACACAATATTCTCTGTTATCTTAGAAAATAATCTTGCAATTTGGTTCCTCTGCTAATAGCAGAAACAGTAGCTATGACATGTGCAGAAACAGTAGAGGCTAAGCTAGTATTTTTTAAGTCACCTGATGATGCTGACAGTGATCTGAAAACATACACCACATGTTATGGTTTCTCTTCTAGAAGTACTAATTCAATAATGGAGGGCAGGATATTATATCAGAAACATTTTCTTTAAAGATGTGTCTAAGAAGCCAATTTCTCCAACTTCGGATTCACTATGTAGTCAGTAGGAATCTGTGTATTGCTACAAAGATTCATCAAAGAGTGAATTTGACATTTACACAAATTGATTTCTGCATCCAGTTAAGCTCTACTACTGTTACCAACACAAAGCAACCTTAAAAGCAAAACACAACACGACAAGCCACAAACAACACCATAAAAACATCCCCAGAACACACCTCCTTGACAAAGTGAATTTTCAGTTCAGTCTAAATACAGTCTTCAGTTTAAAAAGATCATGTGTTTCACATTAGAGACAATGCTGATAAAACAGCAGGATTTTTCTATTTCTAGTAGGACAGTCTTTTTCCAAAGAAGAGAAGTGATATTTCATTCTGAAACCCACATTCCTACTGCAATTAGCAATGACTCTAGAAACATATAGAAGAAAAAGACCAATCAAGATATTGATCAAAACATGATTTGACAGAAACTGTACACAAAATCTGAATTAAAAAAACAAAGTCATAACAAGACAGAACAACTGAAATAAAAAACCCACCATCTTTATTACTAGCATGGTTTTACTTAGTAGTCTGCAGCACAAAACCAATTTGCTTTCCTTAAGTTTTAGTTGAAGGTCTAAATGAAGCATGCAATACATACAGAGTATTTTCTCATTTGCTTTAACATTAATTTTCAAGGCAATGTTGAAAAGCTGAATTTATGCCCAGCTGTAGTTTTTATAACCAACCAAGAGAAATTTAGTTTGTATGCTAGAGCAACTGTGGAAATCAATTCTTAATCTATGACCTTGCTTACCACAGCTTGAAGCCTTGCAATAAATAAATGCCTTGAGCCGCACATAAGAAACATTTGGTGAATCAGAGGCAAATAACACAAATCTATATGTGTATATATAGTATTAAAAAGGTCATATAAAACACAATATAGGCTTTTTTCTTGCTCTAACATAATAATGTTTGAAAGGCAGGACCTGGCAATTGCCTGCATTAATATCCAGGTAGGCAACAGTCATGAGTACCTATTTTCTTTTCAAATTACAATGTACATCCTTTTAGAGGATTTCTTGTAGTCCACCTTTTTTTAGTGTAGAAAATGCTAGAATGCTTAGAAATCCCTGAAAAATATCTATTTTCTTTGTCCTAGTATATGCAAAGTCTTTTTCTAAAGCACATTTAAGCTTCCTTGTGAAAATTGTGCAGTATTTCATCACTAACAACAGAAAAACAAATGCCAGAGCTCATGTGTTAACCTGCAGTTAGTCACAATTACCCTCTTTTATAAGCTGAATCTCTCAAATCCTCACCCCATATGCTATTATTTATTTCTCACTGGAGTGTAAGCTAAAAGAAAAAAGAACCAATAGTAATGTCTCCTCATTAGTATTTCACAATTAAAATTCACCAGAAAAATCCTGTAAACAAACCTGTACCTCCTTAAAAACACACCTTCCATTTTTTATGTATTTGATTGAATGGAGATTTAAAAATCGAGTAGTACAACATAGCGCTAGTTCAGCTAATTTTGGTCTCTTGATTGTCTCCTTCCTGAAACACTGAAATTCAAATGTGACTGTGACTGACACTCCTTTTGAGGTTAGCATGGCATTATTAGTTGGCACAGCAGGTGACCAAAGTAACTGCTGGAAAGGTCTGCCTTATTTTAACCCTAAAGGATGTAATCTAATATGAAAAGAAAGAATTTAGAGACTCACAATTACCCTTGAACCAGAATTGTACAAAGAAACCAAAGCAGAAAGAAGACTTGTTTCCTTTAAATAAGAGTTGTAGTCAAGGTAGATCATTAGGTCCTTTGTAATGTTACATTTTCACAGATCTTGTAACACTTGATATTCAGGAGAAAAGCTAGACTTACACTGAAACTATCAGGCTCATCCTACTTAGTTTTACCTGTCAGCATAGGCACACCCAACTAACACCCACAGAACAACTCAGGAGGCTTCTGAACTTCTGTCCTCAATATATGGATTTATTCCAGTCTAAGGGCAACTTTTACAAATATGATGCCAAGTACTTATTGGTCAGAACTGATGCCTGGAAATAGAGAGACTTTTCAGAGGAACACCATTGTTTTCATGCTGAAAAATAAGCTGTGTTTGACCCTACCCCAGAGGACGCTACTCTTACCAACAGCTAAAGAAGAGCAGAAGGAAGTACAGTCTCATGCATGCTTTTCTCAAAAGCAGGAATTTCAGCTTGGCAATGACCTTTTTAATACCTAGCTGGAGTGAAACACTCGCATCCCAAACTGAAGCCCCTCAGGTAACAGCAGCATTCTGCGGATATAAAACACATGCAACTGTTAAATTCCCAAATATTTTGCGAATGACACTAAGCAGAGCTCTCCACAGTGGTTTGTGGCAATGGGCAGCCCTCAGCACGGCTGCTGCAGAAGTGGGGAAGTCCACCCAGCCTTCCTGGGTGACCACCAGCAGCACAGCCTGCAGTCCCTCACTAACCCGAGACCCTCAGCACTGGGCAGCAGTTACCCCCAACTCCCTACCCAGCTCCACCTGCTATGTCCTATCAGGCACTTTAAATTAGTTTGCTTGTTACAGTCTTCAAGGGAGTTTGTTCTAACTGCAGGAGAGTTGCCTGGTGTATTAATTTGCCTTGGCAGAAACTACTTCCCCACTACAAAACAACAAATTTACATTACAATGTGTGGCTGTTTATAACCAATGACCCTTACGAAATGAGTTAAGGTTTAATATTTGTGAAACAAAGCAAAGTATTCACTGATGGCTTTGTATCAGCATAAATGACTAATTACTTTAATCAGGAAGCTCAAAAGATAATGAACTTGATTTATTATAAACACAGGGGCATGCCCTCATAAAAATGACTTGCTCTGCAGTTCAGGATGCATATTGATTTATGGCACTACTTGTAATTCTCTTATTTTTAAATTCCATGATGGGTGAAATATGAATTAAAAGTAAACTGGAGAAATACACATTCCCAATACAATTTTACTCAATTCCACAGCAATATTCATACATTATGTATATACCAGTATTTCACTAACAGTAAAAATATAAAAGCATTTTGAAAACTCACAACGAGTTAAAGATTCATTTGGTCAAGTTTAGAGAAAGAGTGAATATTTTTGGCTTTCTCCTACACGACCCCTCATTATTTAGTGATACCTGACATCTGTTGCTGAGACCAGCTGAACTCAATTCAAACCTGGTTTAGCTAGGAATAACTGAGAGTGCCATAAAAAATCTCTGAGGATAGATTATGAGTCAATTATGGCTTAGAATTCCATCAGAGACAGAGAGAGAGACTGAATCTGCCTGGAATCTGGTAGTAGACAAGAAAATAACATCTTTGCAGAAAAACCACTTTGGAGAGCACTTTGCTCTGTCCTGACCCCTGTACCAGTGGTCCTTTACCTCACTGAAGGGCCATTTGTGGACAGAGAGAGCACTTAAGGCTTGTCAGGTCTTATAGCTGTGACAAGGTTTATAGATTTACTGCATTACATTCAAACTACACAATACAGTGAAAAATTTTATTGTACATGTCTTTTAAATAAACATTAAATGTTCATGTCAAATCTACTTACACTAAGATTAAAATGCTTAGGACTCTGTCACCCATGTGATGTCCTCTAAGTTTGTTCAAACAAGATGACTGCTATGAATTTTCTCTTTCTGTATATTTGTGTTGCAGATTTTTGAGGAGCCCTCAGGTGTATTTGTGTATATTTTGATGAATCATAGCTCACTGGTAACCCAACAAAGTTCTCTGGCTTATCCTAAGTTTTTTGCAGTAATCACTGGAGTGCCAGGGTGTTCAAGGACACTGTCACACAACTGAGTAAGAGTACAGTTTCTCAGTTATTACAGAGGTAATGATTATTATTGCATCATTATTTGCAGAAAATAATGACAAAGGGCAGTGTGAGAATGTTTTCAACATGAAGAATGTTTTCAGAGACTGGATGAACGGCTGGATCTACATTCAACTCCAGAGCTCAGCTAAAACAAACCATATTCCTCAAGGCACTGCAACAAATGGATTATCATAAAATAAAGACACTTGGCAGCCAGGTTCCTATTACAGCTGCTTCTTGTGCTGACCAGTCACCATGACCTCATGTTCCCCCTGTTTTAATATATCCTCACACTGTCTCTTTCTTGTCTCGTACTTAACACTACATTCCTCTGGGCAGAAAGCACCTCCCTGGGTGTTTATGGAACCAGCTGTGCCTAGTGACTCAGTGCTAGCACAGTTTAAATAACAAGAAAGATACGCATCTGATCCTGATTTAGGTCAGAGTTGAACAACACATTCAATTAAATCTCTGCATTACCAAAGTCCACAGAAATTTTTATTCCTGAGGTTTGGATTTTTCATATTGTATTGTCATGGTTGGTGTCTTCTTCCTACAAATGTTTTTCAACCAAAAAAAACTTCACTCACTCATCAGTTCCAATACCTTGCAATTATTATCAGCCACATCAAATGTGAGGAAGAGTAGTGTTTTCACCAGCACTCCTGTCAAATAATCTCTTATTTATCTCCAGCATTTCTTCCAAGCTTGGTGGCACAGAGAGGAAGTCCCAGAACTCAGACAGGAATTCTGCAGCTTGAAAGATATCCATCACAAGATTAGTAAAAGATATCTGCTTTGGTCCACGAGGGGCACGCAGGACCTCTGCTATACTCTGCAACCACTCACTGATGACCAGATACCAAATTCCCCTTCTGCAAAGCTGCAGAAAAACACCTGCTACTGCAGTAATTACAGTAGTGACCAAAAGTATGGGATACATACCAATGTAAGTCAGTTTCATCAGGCTTGGTTAGCTCCAATAGCCTGTGAGAAGTCTGGGAGATACTTAACCAATGTCACAGTACAACCATGGTTATCTGAAACTGCAACATAATTTTTAAGGACCACTGATTAAGATAGTTTATTTTCTTTGTTGGATTTTTAACTCATGTAAATGCCTTCAAATAAAGGTGCCCTCATTCTGTGAAGTGAACCATCTGGAGTTGTTTTTTTTTTTTTTAATCCACAGTGTTAGAGGTCAGGCGGAGAATGAGTGTTCAGGGGAGGATTTGGAACAACTAAACAGGAACGAGAGATATGAACTGAAAAAGAATTAATACAAAAATAGGAATTCTCATCCACAAGATGAAGTTCTACTATTTTAGACAAAAAGAAATCACTAATTATTAAATACATATTCACTGGTTAAATCTGGGTTAATGTGCTGGTTTTGGCTGGGGTAATTTTCTTCACAGTGGCTAGTATACGGCTATGTTTTGGATTTGTGCTGCCAGGGTTGATAATTTAGAGATGTTTTTGTTATTGCTGAGTAGCACCTACACAGAACCAGGGCCTTTTCTGCTTTTCATACTCCACACTGGCAGGGAAGTGGGGGTGCATGGGAAGTTGAGAGGACACACAGCCAGGACAGGTGACCCAAACCGACTGAAAGGATGTTCCAGACCATGTGACATCATGCTCAGTATATAAAATGGAGGGAAGAAGGAGGAAGGGAGGGGACATTTGGAGTGATGGCATTTGCCTTTCCAAGTCGCTGTTGCACGTGATGGGCCCTGCTCTCCAGGAGAAGACTGAGCACTTGCCTGCCTATAAGAAGCAGTGAATTAATTCTTTGTCTTGGGTTGCTTGTGTGTGTGGCTCTTGCTTTCCCTATTAAACTGTCTTTATCTCAACCCATGAGTTTTCCAGCCTTCACCCTTCAAATTCTTTCCCTGATCCTGCTGGTGGGGGAGTGAGCCAGCAGCTGCCTGGGCCTTGGCTGCCGGAGGCGGCCACAACAGTTCTATACAGAACTATTATAACAGTGAGAGTGGTGCTACAGAGCAACATTTACTGACACTCTGAAGACCATCCCAACCTGTAAAACTGTCTTAATTGTGCTTTTTTTCAGAAGGAAATGTTTTGAACAAAAAATTTATGTTAAAGCTTGTAGTTTAAAAGGTACTTCTGTTATTGCAGCATTAAGACTGGAAACTCACTCTCCCAGGCATTTATTTTGTAACAGTCATTAAATTTATGAAATTAAATGACTGTTACAAAATAAATGCCTGGGAGAGTGAGCAATTCATTTCAACCAAATTTCATATTTGGTTATGTTTGACAACTGTAATGGGGAGCTAAACACTCTGCTCTGATGCTGCTGTGATTTCTGAGACAAAATATATGAAATAACTTTGAAAATGTTAGATCAGGTGCACTGGCAGCCTTGTTCTGCTGAGCTCAGCAAGAAGGAAAAGCTGCCTGGTATCAAGTCACTCCTAGAGGCTATTCTGACTTGCACTTGCTGGCAAAAGTCCTCCAAGGACCATCTGCCAGCAACAACAGTGCAGGGGGGATATCATTCATGTGCACATTCAGGTACTGCCAAGTCCTTCCCAATTCTCAAAAACTTCAAAGAGTAGAAGCTACCACAAACAATATTTAAGATGTCAGTATGCCAGTTTTTCCTTCTGTGGAGTCCTCAATATAGAAGCACCTTGCCAGAAGAGACTAAGAAAGGCTACATAGAAAGAGGAGAAGAAAACTGAACAGATAAAAGAAATTATTTTTTATGTTCAGAATATTATGGTTATGGTCACAGAACCATGGTCAACATTACCAAGCACTGCAGGGTAACTATACTGAAAAATACATCTCAAAAAGGCTTATTGGAAAGGCAGGGGGGACACATCAAATACACACAACAGATGTTTGCACACTAAGCTCATATCCTCAAAATTGCTGATACAGGTCTATTTATTTAACTTATTACTATAAAAACACATAACAATCCCAAAGCATTCAAAATAGGAAATGCATAGCAAAGCCACTTAGGTTCCAATAAGAGAACATTCTGTTTCCCTCAATCAGATTTAAAGAGGCAGATTAAATAGAAAACATTTAAAATTAAATGCAAAGCCTTATTCTGATTTGAGAAAACAAAACAAAAATACACTGCAAATACACAGATACTCTTTACATATATGTACATATATACATATTGCAAAGTTACAGATAAATGGCTTAGCCTGTCCTGTTATGTGTACCCATTCCATGTTCCCAGTTTTATTTTTCTGTCAATGCACCCTTGAAGGCATAATCTTATATAGAAGGGCAACAGCTGTTCAGCTCTTGGCATGATTAAGATTTTCTCCCTCTATGGTACTGGACAAAGAGTATGGTGATCCTAAATAAGCACACCCTACCGTTTAATAGTTTTACTATTAAAACCTTCTCTTCCTTCCCACCCTGTATCTCTGTCTCTATCCCACTGTTCATCACATATTTTTAAGTGTCATCTAACATGTAGATTAGACTTGGTCTTAGATACAGCCCATGGAAACCTTCACTTGAAATTAGTAATACTGACTTCAGTGAAATGTTTGGTTTCGTACCACAGCGCTCTCTGCCCTCTAGCACAGTACTGGATCTTTTAAATGAATGAGCAACAACAGAGGTTTTTCCCTATCATCAAATCTTCAGTTTAGATTTTGTGTTTACTTGGCTCATGAAAAGAAGCAAAAAGGCATACTTGGCTGTCCAGATGAAGCACAGTCTAACTGGTGACACACTGTCTGTAGGTGACGTAAAAAAAGTTCTGCAAGGGAAATTCTGCAAGGAAATTTCTAAGCTAACCTGTAAGCCCCAGTCAGGTGAGAAGTAGATCTGCTTGTTGACGCTGTTTATAAATCTTTCCAGGATGGGAGAGGCTTTCGTTTTGTTTTACAGCAGCTTTTGCTGATATATTGATATCAGTCACTCCTCCACTCCCATTTCCATGCAGTTTTACAGCCAAATGCCTGAAACATCAGTTCAGCTGCTTCTTTTGTACATTGATACTACAAAACTGATCCAGTGAACAAAGACTTTTTCTATATCTAACATTAACACAGGAGCATTTTCTTCATTCATGTGCTGTTCCTGTGAAGGGAAGTCAAAGGTGGAATAGATCTCTAGGACACAGCCTCATCTCTAAGCAGAGTTTCAGCACACAGACTCTACATAACCAAGCTAACAGCATAAGCAAGAGTATAAATATTAGGAAGAAAAATGCCATCATTACAAAGGTACTAGAAAATAATGATCTCTATCAGTGTGAGACCAGCAGCACCACAGATTAAAAAATTGTATTACTTGCAGGCAAGGCTCAACTCAATTTACTTCCCAGCTTCCTTTACCTTGTGAAGTGCTCAGCTCAAAACCAGCATGAGATCTGCTCAGAACTTGTGTCAGATTCCAGCTGAAGTTACAAGAAAACACACACTTGCACCATCCCTAGCAACAGAGATTACTCCACATAAGAAATCCCTGTACATTTACTAAGAGGTTCAAGGGTAGAGGCAGCAAGTTCACAGTGCACTTGTCACAGTCACTACATTGTTAGCTGTAAAACCAGGAAAGGCAAAGTACACAGGCCATAACATCAGTTTTCTTCTGCACAAGCATTTAGCCAAGAGGATATTTCATGGGGAGGGAGATGCAGAAGGAAGCAGGGGGAGGGAAGGAAGGAGCAGCATCAGCATTAATCTAGCAGCACCCACCCTACAGGAACCCCAAAGGTCTTCCAGTATCTTCTGCACCATCAGGGGCAGCACAACTCATCAGAAACCAGGCCAGAGTGGGGCAGGAGACAATACTGAATCAATTCTTTCCAAACAGACCTTCAAACTATACCCAACCATTCAGAACTTGGCAGCCAAACCTCAATTTTAAATAAACAAACATAAAAACCAAAACCAACCCAAAACCCTAAGAAAAACACAACCCCAAAATCTACTTGCAATAAAGTTTCCTTTCCAATTACACATCAATTCTTTTGAATATTTTTTCGTAGTTCTGGAGCTTAAAGAATACTGTTCCATTGTCTCTACACCTGACATAAATAGGCAGCCTTCACTCCAGCACTCTTACAACATTAAGTAAACTAGCAAAGAGACTTCTTTCTCACAAGCCAACAATGTTGGTGTAAACACTACTAAAAAAAAATCTTAGAATTTAAAAAAAAAGGGGAAAAAAAGCAATTGCTATCCAGCATAACTGTAATTCTAAAGTTATCCCCACTGCTTCCATCTTAAAGGACAAATAGGACATTGTTCTCCCAACCTGGTCACAAAGTGCCAGAATACACCTTTTCATTCTCTCCTACTTAATTTTCAAATTAAGCTTTTTTTCCTTTGACAAACCACAGTGCAATATAAATGGCACAAGGTCATTCAGCACTTAACACACAGATAGGATCTGATAGACTGCTACAGCAAAACCTCAAAATTCCAGCTAGCTCAGCTTGTAAATTCAAATCAGTTTCCTGGGATTTTAATCACTGAGGGTTTTTTCATTACAGATTAATAAAAATTAAGGGATTGATTAAAATTTAAGTGCTTTTTAAAATGCATCTGTCCTTTAAAACAAATTAAGTTTTCTTTTTCCTGAAGCATATTCTTAAGTATTTTTTTAAAAAGAACACATTTCCTAATTTGCTTCATCTCCCTATAAGAGCCTAGGGTATTTGATCAAGCAAAAGAAAATCTACAAAAATCCACAGCCTCCTGGCACAACAACCACTAAAGTGCTGGAGAAATTCACTATCAACTCCAAATGCAGAGTAGAGAAGCCTAAGAAAGAAACTGCAAACAGTATTTAAGTGCAAACAAACCTTCCTTTTGCCTCAGAAAATCTCATGATTCTAGGGTCTCAGTATTTACTCTGTTAATTTTTCATTTGCTTCAAAGTAGAAAAAAACTTATGGAAAATTTAGATTTCATCAGCCTCAACACTCTTGAGCTGTTAGATGTCATCAGTCTTCCTAGGAATCGAAGAATGACAAAACCAAAAGCCATGGGGTTTTGTAATTGATCTGATAGTTTGCCTTTGTGAAAACTCAGCTCATTTGTGAGTCAGGATTTTACGGAATGCAGGGAATGATGGTTACCTGTGCTGTCATTATGATAATCAGATGGCATTCTCATACGGCTCCTGAAAGACGATTTACAGTCTGTGTCACCTTTTCATTTGTCTGCATATCTCATCCTGTGTATGCAGCATTTTTTTGAACTGTTTTCAACACCTGAGTTCAAATACTCTGCTACAAGATTAAAGGTGACACTCTCAAAAGAAATTTCAATAGGCCTAAATTTTCTAGGCACTCAAAAGAAAATAATTAAATGGGTGAAATTGTTATTGTGGGACTTGAGGGACTCTTTGCTTTCTTTTTCCTTGCACAGAGTCTGCCATAAATACATATCACCTGCATCACCAGAATATCCAAAGACTTAGGCAGGGTTGGCTTTATGTGTGCACAGAAAAATGTACTTTCTGTAAGAGTTGACAGCGTTGCCAATGGTTCTGCAATGAGTTCCATGTGTGGCAACACTTAGACCTTTACAGATGCCATAGTATTGCTCTAGAATACGAAACAAATTTAATAACAAGCATTTTTCATATACTCTGTTATACAGCTGTTGATTGATAATGGTATCTTGTCACAAACTGCTGGTCTAAAACTGTGAACCTAAAGACTAATGGAGGGTAAAAACTTAGTCCTTCATGAAACCCAGAGAGACAAGTGACAAATTCCTTCCTACAATCCCAATAATTCTAAACAGTAACATGATAGAAGCCTGTGACAACTATATGATAAGCCTATGAAATCAGCTGCACTGCCTGATAGTTGAGCAATGAGATTTCATTTCCAATAGCTTTGGTGCTTTAGTGTCCCTTTTACTTACAGATGCCAGTGGCATAAAGTTTTGATTAGAAGGCATTTCCTTCTGCTGTATCTCAGTATTTTTAGAAGTCCATGGCTGACACATGAGACATTTCCAAGTGCCTCAAATAAGCACTTCCTTTTGAACAATCTAACATTATGCAATTCCTTCCAGATCATCACACACAGACCAATGTACTCCACCCTAGATCCAAACCCGCTAGGGAAGCGCTTTTCCAGACATATCTCCAGAAGACTGGGAATAAGCAAAGTCCCTTCTGGTTCAAACATAAACACAGATCTATATTATCTTCACAGACAGAAAGTCAAAAAAGAAACAACATTTTAGCACGGGGCTTTCCAACTATGCAAAGACCACACATTATTCAATGTGAACCTAAAGTGTTTCTTATTCCTTGTTTGCAATCTCTGTCTCTTACACTGGATCCAAAACTCCGACTATGTCCCTTAAACTCAGTTATCTAGTGGCCGGTGAAAGAAATGAGTTTGTAAATTGAGCCTGAAGCCTCAGACCAATTTACTGCATCTTCAGGAAAGATATTTATATACCCTCTTGAAAGACTGGTTTAACCTTCCTCTACTCCCAGTCCCTGGGCAGAAGCTCTGAGAGGCTGTACAATCACTAGGATATAACTGGAGGTAAAGACAAGTTGATGAAGTGGAAGCTCTTAAGAGAGGGATCTATAACTATGACCATAATGCCATAGCCTCTTCTCATGTCAGCAATCACAGCAGAAACAACAGATTTGTATAAGTTAGGACTCCAGGATCAAGGAGATCTGGGATGCCCTGGGCTGTACACTGGTTTACAAGTGTGCTACTTTAGAACACCACTATTCAATGTAAATACGCAGCAAAAAATCAGACTCTGTATTAATTAGTATTCACAGAAAGCAGATGCAGAGACAGAACGATGAATGTGGTATGAATAAATACTGTGTGAAGAAAAGAGTCTCTGTGACCATTCTTTTGGTTTTGTACTGAAAATTGTTTACCTGTATTTTGTACTTGAATTTAAAATAGAGTCTATTATAAAAAAGGCTTAATTGTGTAATATAAGGTATATAATTATCTTCAAAGGTTTACATGGCAGAGAGGGAGGTTTGAGCTGAAATTCTGGGTTTCAGGTGTGTGGGAGGCCAACTCTGGACCTCTCTACAGCTGTGTCAGTGTCAAAAGAGATTAGCAATCTGCACTGCATTCAAAAGAGCTGAAAAAGTCAAACCCACGTGATTTATTGGCACCATACAAACATTAAGATGACTTATTAGCATATATCCTAATGCCATGTACATGTCATGACAAGGATCTCCAACCTGTTCTCCACTTTACTGATCAATCTCAAACGATTTCTCAACAGGACTTTATTATCAATTTTAATTACAAACGAAAGTCCATATCCCCACTACCTGACATAATTTTTAAAAAATTTAAAAAGTCAGGAGCTTTTTTAGCTGTATATAGAATGAATACTATTCTGATTCATATCCTTTAAAGTAAAAAAATTAAGAAATCCTTTCAGGAAGTCTATTTTTACTAGGAAAATTAACTCTATGATCTCGTGGAAACAGACAGAAGCAATGCTGAAGTTATACAATTATTGATTTGTATTATGGCCTTTTGCTATCATACCTGTTTACAAACAGCCATAGAAAGAGTTAAACAGACTTAAGGGCCTCAACTGCAAATGACAATCAGGGCATTACAAATCCTTCACACAGCATTTGAAACTAGGAAACTAATTCACCTTGATCTAAGAGCCTTGCTAAGCCTTTGTTTCCCTTTTTTCTCAGGTTTATTTCTGTATTTAAGAGATGTAAACTTGGCTGAACATAGAACACTTCTCACTGTATTTGAAGTATGTAGTACTTAAATAACTCCAGCAATGTATAGGAGAATTCATTTGCCAAACTGGTAAGCACTCATTATTTTTTGTTCTGAAAACTTACATCTGTTATTAATTCCTCTCACATAATTTATCATATATTTCTGGTTTGGATGGAGACTATCTATTGTAACTGCAATGCATACTCTTTATTTTCATATAGTGTAGAATGTTGCATGTCTAGCTTTAGATAGGCAGATTTCATTAATTGTAAAATAATCTAAAAAAGAACATTAGTTTACCAGCTTAATTGATGTTAATATCTAAATTACATAGTAATTATGAAGAGAGAAATGGTTGAGATACGGCTTTGCAACAGAAACCTAATCATTCATTTAGATACTGAAAACCAACACACACTGTCTTATCAATTTCTGGTGCGTTTCAAAGCATGCCTCCTGGTCTAGTGCCCTACAGCTCCTCTTGCACACATGGCTGCCACCAGTAACTGCTTTTCTGTACCACATTTACAACCAGGCTGCATTCAGTTGTTCACATGCCACTCTGGAGACGTGGACATAAAGCATTGACAAAGTCTTGAAAAACAAAACAGTGGAAAAAGAAAAAAATGTACAGGTGCCATCCAACCACAAATAAATGTGACAGCAGTCAAGCAGAATAATGCAACCTCAACGAATCCAGCCCACATAAACTGATTATCTGTTAAAGACTGGTGGTTCACTCAAGACAAGGGGTCAGCCTCCATCCAACAGCCCGTCCTGCGGGAACCACTGCCCTGCAGCAGTCTCTGCACAGACAGAGGCTCTTCCACCCACTCACCTCCAGAAGTGACTTCTTCAGAACTGGGCTGAGGAACATTGGCAGGACAGTGTGGGGAAGCTTGCATTGCTGCCGCCCTTGCTATACCTGTCCTGTGGAGAAATAGAGGACTTAATTTCCAGGGCTGTCAGACAGCACCTTCCACATTATAAGTGAAGGAAAAAGAAATAAATTTGAAAATGCCTGATTTGAGCAAGCACATTTTGGGGTGTGGTGAAGAACCCCCAGTTCCTACTGAAGTATTTGGATTACTTTCATATCTTCTGTGGAGCTCCATGCGTTTCCCCGGCCAGCAAGCTGGATTCTTTGGTTCATGAGATGATGATGCTCTTGCCAGTTACCTATGCAGCAAGCTGAGATATGGTCATTGAGAACCAACATAACGAGACAGCCTAAATAAAATAATTAAGGAAATCATATTTTAAATAATCTCTCAATGCTGATGTGAACAAATTACCATTGAGTAGCTCTCCCTTCTATCTCCTTTGCAAAATGACAGTTTTCTGCTCTTCTTACATTTCCTTTACAGAAACCATGACTATATCAATTAACTAATAGAGAAACAGTTATTTTGCTTCTCCTGTCCAACCCATTCCATAAAGGCACTTTTTTTTTTACTTCCACATTTATATACATAGGGTTACCAGAAGAATCAATCCTAACAAAGACCTTTTTCCTTTTTTAAAGGAGAAAACTTTCCACAGTTTTCATGGTTTCCAGCTGGGACAACAGTTTTCAGTCACCAGTTTTTAGTATGACACATTCAAATGATTTCTATATCCCAAAGTGCAGTCCATTAGAGAGACAGAGACAAAAATAACTCTATCTGAAATACATGAATAAATCATTCTTTTGAGCATAGTCATGAATGCAATGTTTTACAATTTCCAAACCAACTCTCTAAAGCCCTTACTAAAACAAGTGTGTTTGTTCCAAAAGTGATCTCTGTATCTTTCAGGAGTACCGTGATTTTTTTTTTTTTTTTGGAGGAAATGTCAAATTTATACACCAAGGACTGGAAGCTAATGACCAACCATTTTATTCTGGTATGAGTGTGCACTGAATACTGATGTTCACAGGTAGGAACAATTTCCAATAATTAATTGGAAAAATATCAGCCTTCATTGCATTTGCTTAACTTTGGTCAACAGCAATGTTATCTTGCAAGTGAACTGAGAGACAAGACAAAGCCTATACATGTGAGGTTTATGCATAATTCAGAACTTCTGAAAATCATGAAAAGTAAGACAAGAAAAATGTGATTATAATATAGCAGAGCAAGTCTACTAAGGAAAAAAAAATCTAACTCAAAAAACCCACACACACTTGTATTGCATCAATTACTTCAACTGAAGAGTAAATGTAGGGGTAAATACAATTGTTCACTTCTTATTTGAGCAAAACAGGCTCATGCATCACTCACTTCCCTAACAAAGATGCCAGACAGCATGTTTTCTTCTTTTTTCTTCCATTTGAAACTGCATACTGTTTTTTTCTAAATTCCCCAGTTTCCAACATACTAACTCCTTCAAAGCAATGAAATCATTTGTGTCTCTGAATATCAGCTAATTGGGGTATAATTTTAGCTGTCTATGAGCTATGACTATAAACAGACTTCGGCCAAAATATTTTAAAGAAATCTCCAAGAGGAATAATAACAATTGGTCACATATATAATACCATATTCAATAAATCCAGTATTTAAATATAAATTAAGATACAGAAGGTTGGGTCAAATAAATAGGACTGACTAATTCTGTTCTGAGCACTACAGATCCTGTTCATCTTCTAAGAGAGTGATTATTTTCAGCATTAACAGGAATTTTAGTAAATCTGCTCCTTTTCTTCGTGTGACAAAACCAATGAGTATCAGAAAGAAGCAAAATGACAACCTTAGGTTTTCTGTGTTACCTAAAGCCCTCTCGAGTCACTAAAAAGCTGTCCCCAAAAGGCCATGACACATGGATAATCTAGATATTACAGTAACAATGCATTGTTAGTACTAATCAGATCCCCAGAGAAAAGAATTCAAGCAGTATCTTCTCATAATCCTTGAAAGGACTAGGATTTCTAATACATTTACCCTCACTGAAATGCAAACTGGTAAATGCTGAAACTGGAGGGAGAGGAACCTCTACAACTGAAAGCAAGAGCTGAAACGGTCACAGTGCAGATTTTTGTTTCTTGTCTTTAGTAATCTACAAAGATATCCATGCCATGGTTTTCACACTTTGAGGGTACCATACATTTATTTCAAAAACAAGTCTTAAGTGTTCAAAAGCAAACACTTTATGCATTAAATGCTTCAAAGAGCCTTTCCTTTGCTCACATCCTCTTGATTTTCTCACCATGAATTATTGTTCTCCAGCCTCCCCTAAAGTCTACATTGACCTATGTACACCAAGCACTTCAAGAGGCACTTTAACCATATGGGATATTTCTAATAGGTAGGATCACTTTCACTGTCTGGGAGAGTAATTCAAGGAATAAAAAAAGAAAACAACTTTGTCTCAGGGGGAAGATACATTCCAGAGATTAGTCCAATTCAAACAGAAAGCTCTTCCATGACAGAAAGCACATGCTGTTTTTAGGATGAATATGCATCCTGCCACTAATCCAAGCTAGAATACCTCTTCTCCATGCTTGTTTAAATATTGTGTAGAATCTATTGTGTACATGTAAGAACTCTAATACAACTCCCAGACTCACTTATCACCTCTGCCAGAAATTTTCCTGTGAATCCTATAGAAATCATTGGTTTTTTCTACAGTTCATCTTCCCTTTGAAAAATGAAGAAAACCCACCTGTCCGTCTCCATGACTGGAGAAAGAAATGGTGAGCAGTACATTGTGTGGGCCTTGAGATGAATGTATCCATGCATCTAGGGCTGCAGCAGTGAATTGCCCAGTGACAACATTCAGGTTGTGCTTGAACATAACCTTTCCCCTTCCCTGAAGGTCTGAGAGGACTGTCCCACCTGCGTGTCTCCAACCAACCTACAGCCAGTGAAATAAAATAAAAACTTTCGTACCTACAGCTGAATCATGTCAGTCATCACTGTTACAGAGCCCATAGTTAAATCCCAGCATCCAGAAATGATACTGCTGGTACTTGAATTTTAATCGATAGTCTCCATAGAAAAAGGAATAATGGCAATATACTACATGGTATGGTTTTGCTAAGAGCCTATGATTTTTTTTATGCAAGCTAAAAAGAATATTGATTTCTTTCAAGTCCACTGCGCACTAAATATAATTTTCACTGTTTCCATTTGAGATATCAGATAAAAATGCCATCTTTCTCACTAAGAAAAGAATCAACAAGTCTTTCCTGCAGCAGAAATACTTAAGGCTATTTGGTATATTTCAAACAATCTTGGCAGCTAGAGGTAGCCAAAAACATACACTGATTCATGAAAAAACATACAGAAAATTCACTTTGGTGCCAGCCAAGGTTAGGGTATGTGCACTGTGCACTGCAAGACATTGCCAATCTGAAACATACACAGTGATAACCAACAATACAAACTCAGTGCTTCACCTCCAAGTTACAAACTAAGGGAAGGCAAGAAATGACTGTAAAGAAAACAAAGAAACAAACAAAACTAACAAACAAACAGCAACAACAAATATCTGTAAAATTCTGCACTTGGAGCAGAAGAGCTCCAGACATCTGGTTGAAAAGTAGCTGTCTGGAAAGGACCTGTGGTCATCCTGGATGCCAGGCCAAATATGAGCCAACAGTGGGTTCATATCAGCAAACCACATGCTGGCCCAACACTAGTAAGGAAAGGGCCAGAAGAAAGAGGGAAATCACGCTCCACTCACCCCTGATGAGGCCACACATTGAACAGTGAACAAGAGTTCAATGCTCTTCCACAAGTGACTGAGCCAGGTTATGACAATGTTAACCATTTTTTAAAGACTGATTAATTGAAGTAATTCTGCATGTGACACACAATTTTTTTTCCAAAAAATGCAACTGTGCAAATTCTTCAGCCATAGTCTATTCCTTGATAGAGGGTTAATCTTTCAGGTTTATCCTCAACCAAAGAACTCTGGGACGCTCTTCACAGGAATCACCAACTACAGGAAGGCTCCTCATCAGCTTAAGTATTCACCTAAATGTTCTGCACATGGCTCAAAAACCCCTCTGTACCATTATGACACTGTGAACTTTCTGGAATCTGTAAAAGCATATTTTAGGAGGACAAACCTAACAAATAAGCACAAATCCAAATGGGCAAATGAAGGGGAAGAATTACTGTTTTCTTAAGACATACATTTTTAAGATTCTGGTAGAGACAATCCTGAAAAGTATCTGTAAAAAAGAAAAATTATTTAAGGGCTAAAACCATGTTACTGACATTCATGAAATATCCTGTAATTTTTTTTCAGAGAGATTTAATTATACCTTTCATACTACTCATGCATTAAAAGATCTTCTGGTTAGCATTAATTTGAATTCTATTGCCACATAAATTAATACAACTTAGACACATTTATCAGCCCTTTAAATAACAAAGTGATGTGTCCAGGCAGCATATTCTTGAAAAGGAGAAAAAGACATACAATTAAAACCTGAATTGCAATTACTTTCATTACTTTGCATTTCAGAAAGTTAAAAAGTAGCCTGGAGCAAATTACCTCCAAGAGAAAATCTGGAGAGCAGCTTTGCTTCAAGCAAAGACTTAACAGTATTTACAAGCAAACAATATGTAGCATGAGTAAATCATAGAGGACAGACAAAAAGGGTCAAAGAAAAATAAATGGGTTGTACTCAAGTTAGTAAAAATCTGAATGCATTAAGCTCCTAAGGAAACTTGCAAAGACAGTATTAAGGTCACAGTATTCAACAGGATAATTTTAACCCTGATTTTCACCTTAAATTTAACAAATCGTATTATGCAGGATAATTTCCAAGTAGATTTCCTAATTCATTATGCAAATACCAAATTATAATTCTAAATAGCTATAGTAGCTACAGAAAATCTGTTCTTTAGGTTAAAGGATAGCATATGGTTTACTGACGAAGAGAATTGCAGTAAACCCTAAGAAACTCCACATAATTTTAGCTCCCAGAAATTTTTGTGTGGAAGTGCAGAAAGTATTTACATTTCCAGACAGTAGCAGGAAAATCTAAGCTTTGTAGATGCTAACAATTCTGAATATCATAGATGGAACTCAGTCACATTTTCATCTTTACCTACTGTTGTCCTAAAGAAGAAAGCCAGCAATGGTATTGAATCTCTGAATATTTAGCACACTTGAAACTTCCAGAAAGGTTTTTGGTGAGCACTGAGATAAACTCTTTAAAAAAAGGTCTTCGAGTACCAGGGGTTGTAAATTACATCCCCACACTATATACAATGTAGTACTGAAGCCAAAGTAACTAAGGTTAGGTACGAAGTAGTTAGAACAAATAGATGCAGAGATTAAGATAGATTAATGAGTGGATGGATGCAGAACAGATGCAGAGGTGAGGCACTGGAACAGGTTGCCCAGAGAATCCTCCTTGAAAGTGTTCAAGGCCAGGTTAGATGGGGCTTTGAGCAACCTGGTCTAGTGGAAGGTGTCTTTAAGGTCCCTTCCAACCCAAGCCATTCTACGATTCTATGAGGTTAAAATCATGACTCAAAGCACAAACAAAATATGTGGTTTGTATATACCTATATTTTTCTGGACCTACAATATGTGCACAGAGTACAGAGAGTGCAGCCATGCAAAGCCATGCACCCGGATCCAATCCCGCTCCAGCCAGTGGCAGGTTCTCAACAGACTTCATTAAATGCAAAATCACAATTACACAAAGGCTGTTAACAACCTGTCAGGATTTTAAAGATGATGTTGTTTCTATTTGATAGAAACATGGGCTTAGTGTCCTAACAAACCTAAGCAGTGCATTTCAGTTTTTTTAAAACCCACCAGAGTAAAAAAATTAAACTAAAAAAAAATTTCTATGATTTAGTCACTACCATTTCTGTAGCAGGATGGCATGAGAGACTGAAATATTAATGGTTAGTGACTCAAACAATCAGCCATTTGCAAGAGCAGCAGGTGCTTTGCTGAGGCCAGGTTTGCAAGGTCACAGCCCAGGTGCAGAGGGGGTGAGCACCCACCACCAGACCCAACACCAGCTGGGGTTTGAGCCACATAAGAGAGAAGGCAGGTAAGAAGCAGACCCTGCAGAGGTGGGATAATGCTTTTTACCATGCCAATGTCCTCCCTTAGATAACAGGCTCAGCTGTACAACTTCTCACTGGGGAAGGACCAGGACATTCACACACAGGCCTGAAGGTTTTCATCCCTTCTGATGGGGAACAACTGGCTCAACCACACTGGCATGAGAGGCACATGTCATGTCTTAGAAGGTGTCATAAACCATCAAAGAACCCCAGAGTGCCCCCTGACTACTTTTTGAGACCTTCCAGCAGAGGACTGTATGTGATTCACAGTGTTACCTCAGACAATGTAAAACTGCCCCCAGGAAGGGAGGGGGTGTCTGACATAAACCTGAACATTTATTAACCCATTGAACTTTGTGTTTCAGGGGCTTCCCCCACTCCCAGCTGATCAGTGGACACCAAGTAACAATAATCCAGTCTCTTCGCTAGATGGGTGGTGGTATCTTTCCTCTCCACTATCTACTCTTATCCTTTCTTGCTCATTCTTTCTTTTCTTTATATATTTTCTTAAGTGGTATCTTGATACTTCCATACTGTTATATTACTACAGATAGATAATAACCAAAATGGCTACATACCTCCTTTCCATTGCTAGCACATAATTCTAAAATAATCCCTACATAAATAGATACACATATCTATAAAAACACCAGTCATTCAGTGTCATTTCACTCTAATCTACTGCAAGAGATCTATTAACGAGAATCTCAGTCACCCTCGCCTTCAGGGACGAGTCATAACAAAGCGTAAACTTAAAGAGGAAATGCCATTACCTTTTCCTTTATGATAATGTGGTGAAATCCTGACCCTGATCTTCAACCAGGTCTGTTGACATTAACATATTTAACTGGAACCTTACCCAGGAAGGCTGGCAAGCCTCCCCAAAACTCAGAAACTCCTTTTCAGTAAAATGGTGCAGAAGTAGGGACTCTTCAGATTTAAAAAAGGCCTTTCCCCTGCACCTGAGGGTCATCTACAGATCAATTAATCAAGTCCAAGATGATTTTGTGTCACATCTGTGTCCTTTAATTACAGTAAAAGAATGGTACTAAGTGATATTTCCATTGAATCACAAGATTCAATGGCTATACATGCAGAGAGCAGAAAGACATTGGCAAAGAGTACCAAATGGGTTGTGGTTTTGGCTAGACACCTTTTTTTTTTTTTTTTTAAATAAAGATTTCTGGAACTTCAGGAGTAGCAAGTACTGCAGATAAAAGCCAAGTATCAGTACAATCAACTCAAGCAGCAAATGGAAAGGGAACAATTGTAGTCAAGGAAAGAATTTCATGTCCTTATTTCTCTCCCCAGCAGTGCTTGGATCTACATATTCCTGATGTCTCTGAAGTCTGAGCAGGGAGTATTACTTCCAGAGAGAGAAATGCTGAGAATTTAAAGCTTTAGGGTCCTGCTGGAACAGTTGCCTTCTGGCAGGAATTAAAGTTGGTATGAAAATTTCACAAAAGGAATTAAAAGATGGTCTGGAAAGTGGCCAAAAGGAGATCAAAGGAACTTCAGCAGTATGAAGAGACATAGCAGAAGCACATGAAAAGGAATTTCAAGACAGACCATTAGGTTTAAGAGTTAAGGTTACCCATCTGTTGCCTGGGTAGAAGGCTGTGTGAACCAGGGGAAAATGTGAATTATTTTTGTGAGATATTTAGTCCAAAAACATTCATGCTCTCTTATATAATTTCCAGTCTTGACCACATGTCAGATGTTTAGGAGAACAGATGTATTTTAGATTCAGCCCAAACTCTGAACTATAAGAACTGATCAACATATCCTTCCTCCTGTTCTTGAAATGTGGTACATTGCTGGATCTGATATTCAGACTGGGGAAAAAGACTATCTGACAGCCAGTCTGATGGCTCTCTGTGAGTGAAAAGGTCTTAATTACAGACAGACTACAGCTCATGCCTTGTATCACATTTATTGTTGTAAATATCTAATATATGCATGAGTAATCGGTTATTTTACAGAAACACAACTTTAAAAGTGGACAGTTTTTAAAGCAGCTAGCTTTGAAAGCAGATATGGACCACCCATGGATATGATCTGGGTAGATCCAGAGCTGAAAAGAGGAGCTCTGGGGATTCAGAATTGGGTAAATGTTAAATGGAACTGTTGGAATATTGCTTTTAAGAACCATCATGATGTTTTACAGGAGGTTATACAGGTGTTTTACTCCATCTCTACTTTAGCCTGATGTGCTACTGTTGAACTCTTTCAATAAACTCTGTTCATGCATCCATCAATGGAAGCAGTATTTGAAAAATAAAATTGGAAAAAGGAAAATTTTTCTATGCTCCGTCACAAGGTTTCCCAGCAACCCATAAAACAAGGAACAGAAAAAAAACCCCAATAACTCTTTACATAAACTCACAAGAACCATCACTTACAAGCTAAAACACAAGACTTCAACAAATTCCTTGTCCAGCATGTGTAACCTGATGAAGTTACTATTTTTATGTGAAAAAACTGTGCTCAAGTTGGCTTGAACTGTTCAGCAGCTCTCCTAGTGTCAGGTTCCACCCATAATGGCATGTCCCATTTAAAATGTTTGGGTATCTCTTGCTGTCACATGTATTCAAATCTCATCTAGATACTTGGATTTATTTTATACTTGCAGGTATTAGGACTATTTCCCTAATATATCTTGCCTTGCAAAATTCTACAAGGTTTCACTTACACAATAAAATCTCAGATTTTGGAGTCACAATTTCCAGACTGTAGTGCAAAACCACCAAAGGCAAAGTACAGGAGACTCTGGTAAGATCCTTTATTCCTTTCCTCAGGTTCAATTATTTGGATTCTGTTATCGTGATAGAGTATTTCTGTGCTCATATGCACAAACAAATTTCTCAGTGAAGACTTTTGGATCAAAGGTGACTTAGCAAGAGTGACATTACAGGCTTTGAAATATTTGCAACATTTCAGGAAAGGAGACCGCCAAACTGAGTATTTTTTAAAGAAAACTGTGTAAATTCAACTGCTAACAGTAATATGACTGGGTTCAGCCATTAAAATGTAAAATATAGGAACAGCTCTGTGTGCTAACCTCAATATAACTACATCCATCAAGTCTCATCTGTAATAACCAGGCTGGTGTTTGCTCTATGGAGTCCAAATTGCTAATTCTTCCCATTTACAACAACTTCCTGGCTTTCAGGAACAAAAATAATTTTCTGTCTAAATATACTTACACTTAACAATCAGAAATGAATCCCTCTGCAAACAACTGTCACATTGGCAATTGCCTTTGTTAGTAATTATTTATAGTGCAGAATCATCAAAGCTTTCTGCTTTCACATTTAACATTACTACTACTACTACCATTTCCCAGGTACATCTAGGATAGCTGTCGAACATTTTTCCAATATACTTACAGTTTGTATTTCCTCCCTTCCTTCTACTGTGCATAAATATTGCAAAAGCCTTATAACAAGATGGTTTTGAAGGAGCACAGCAGTAAGCTTCACTGCTCTGCAAGTCCTTACCACACTGACCAAACTGGTGCACACTGAGCAGGTGACAGGGAGCAGCGATGGGACCCTGGTGACAGATGGCAACTTTGCACCAGCAGAAGACAGCACTGCCCATGGCCACCCACCCTCTCAGGAGTGGGCAGGGGAGGTGGTTCCCTCCCTGCCAGCAGAGGACAGATATAAACCAGCCCAAGTTTGCTGACATTTTCTGAAGAAGCCTAGGTTGGTGGGCTAACCAGCACCTCTTTCCCTCTGCTCTGACACTTCCCCTGCAAAGGGAGAGGCTCCAAGAGCGGCAGGGAAGGAAAGATGGGCTACAGATCCCAGGCTACAGATTCATCTGGAGAATGGGCAATTTGCTGACAATAATGGCACCCATGTCAGTTTCAAACCAAATCCCCCATTTTAAATACCTTGAAATTAATTTGAAGGTAGGAAGAAGTAAAAGATATTATCAATATAACAATCTAAACAAAAAACTGGGAAAAATCAACACAATAAAGAGCTGTTTGTTTGTATTCTGTACAAATCACATTCGGCAGTAATTTCTGCACACAGTTCAAAGCCAAGGCAGCTAAAACCCTTCACTTGGATGTAGTGTGAATTCTTGTAGCTAGTAAATCTTGAAGTTTTAATATCATTGGCTGATTTGCAATATCATTACTGCTAACAGACGCAACTTATTTGTTTTAAAACTAGCACATTTTGTAACATTCATACAGTAACAAAAAAGGCCTCTGCTCTATTTTCCTCATTTTTCTGAAATGCATGTGGAAGCACAGGAATATCTAATCTATCAAGTAAGGACACACTTAACCCTGGAAAATAAAATTCATGTTCAAGGAAACAGTTTTTCAGAAAGCTGCAGCTCATCACCACCACAGAGGAAAATCCAAAATTCAAGGACACTGCTTCTCACACCATGGTGTAAGGAAAGTTTTGCTCCAGTCACAGCCAAGCCTCACTCCCCTGACCAGCAAACACTGTCACACATAGACCAAAACAGTCTGTGAATCATATGGGACTTGAAGGACAGTGCCCTGCTACCAGCTCTTACTGTCTCCCAAAGCCGAAACTTCTCCGCAGCCATTCCAGTACTTCTAGATTCACATTTCAAGCACAGCAACTGAGAGGAATATAGACACACCAGAAACATGCAGTAGCAGTCATCCACAAAACTTCTGTGAGTGTGACATTCACCATAACACAAGTGCACACAGCATGCACCAAATCATATTCATATTGCACCTGAGCAATGAGAATAACCATCATCCATGTGATCATTACTTGACTGTTAGTAAGGCATTCCACGAAATGCTGTAGGATGTAATAATTCACATCTACCTATTTCAAAGAGACTGCATATGTGAATTCTGCTTTGAGCTTCACTGCTGATTAAAGAGAATATACTTGACCTAAATCTTCCATTCAAAAGAAGACTGCAGAATACACATCTGACTTCATCTTGTACTGGTTATTCCCATATCACAGATCGGCATGCAGCAATAAAAGATATCAAATCAAGCAGGGTGTCAAATTTACATGTACCATGACAAGAGTTTCATGTGCTACCTTGGCAACTAATTCAAGCCTACACTCATCAGTCCACTGTGCCTATTTGTTGATTTTTTCTAATTAATTATTATTGCTGAATTTATTAGTTGAAATTTTTCTTTTTATCACAGCACAATGTAGAAATAAAGACATTCTATGAGAAATTATTTATGAAATAATAACAGACGGATCCTGATTTACAGCTATACACTTATTAAAGACCTCGTGCCAGGTTCCATCGTAAATTGAAACCTCTCAAACAGTACAACGTGATCTTTTGTTGACTGGATGAAAGTTTAGAAATAAATTATTGATAACTGGTGACCAGCTCACTGCTGGAAAACTATTTTTAGTTTCTACTTGAAATGTCCATTTAACATCTTAGATTAAGGAGAAATAATATGGAGTCATTAAAAGTTGAGAGAAGGAAACAAGCAATCATTTACTTGTAATTCAACTCTGATGATCTTTATTTCTACTAGAAACTGGCCCAGAAACTAGCAGACCATGCTATGGCTGTCTTTAATGCAAACAGTACTATCACAGGCAGCATTAACCTCAGAATTTACACAAATGGTGTTATTTTGTACAGTCATTGACTACTTGCAACACCTGAGTCACACAAACAACAAAAGCACTGCAAACAGGAAGAAGTAAGATAACAATAACTAAGTTCTAATCAGACTTGAGTTGAACTGAAACTAGAGAATAATAAACCAACTTTTAGTCTATTACATCTTCTGTACTCTAAGTAAAACACATAAATGTCATTATAACACAGATATTTGCATCCTTTCTCTTTTTTGTAACAGATGGATCAGTGAATATGAAAGAAAAAACCACTGCTATATTTAACAATAGAGATCCCAAACCCTGTCATATTAATAATTCACAAAAGTCACTGAACTGCATGGCATGTTGTGCTGAGAGATTTTATTAGGAATCAAGTCTCTTAATGTACATTTTTATTACTTGTCTTTGCACTGGCAAAATACAGTCTGCTTTCATTTGCATTCAAGCAATAACAAAAACAGGAACAGGAGTTTTTCAGCAAGGAAACATTCCTGAGAAAAGGAACTCTCTTACCATATATAAGGCTGCTTTGCTAGGTGGGGTTTTTGTTCTTGGTAAAGGATGGGGGAACTTTCACCAGGAACCAGTAATACAGACCACATTCATGACTAAGGGCAAACTTAGCATTAACCTAAGAACTATGGAGATAGTTGATCAGGAAAGTGCCTCAACATGGCTAGAAGTTCATTTAAAACCCTTTCTTGTTTAAAAAATCCCAAAAGTCCCCATAATAACTTGATCTAATATTCTGAGATTATTACCTTTCCCTGGCCAAACAATACACTGAGATTTGCCAGCAAATACTTTGCGTTCTCTTAGCATACAGTCCTTGAGACAAAGCCTTACTATGGTGCTTAAATAAATGGTGGGTGGAAAGTTTCAAGGATACAACTAGTAATGATGTAGTAACACAACGCAAACAGTAAGGATGGATTACTTTTTTATGGCTGTAATAAAAGATAGTCAGCTCTTCTTCTCTATAAAATATTCAGTGTTATTGTATAGTGTTTCATATTTTAAACTGATGCAAGACAACATCTACTATTCTCTAAATTCACCAATTAAATATATGCTACATTGCTGAAATGTCTGAGCTTTACATGGAAAACAAAACATACTGCAAAGTACTGCAGTTTTCTGTACTGATACATACACTAAATAAACTGCTCCCATGGTGAACAATGATTCTACCTGCACAATGTTGTTTAGTTCTACATTATTCAATACTTTTAAACTGTCAGTTTCAATTAGAAAAAAATCTGGCAGAGACAGCGAGCTTGCATGGATCATATTTCTATGCCTGCATTTTATCTTACAAACACATTGCACTGTTCATGTCCTGAACTTCCATTTTTAAGGCTTATATGCAGCTCAATCTATTATATATAACGGTTATATAGTTAAACACACTATAAACATTTATATTTATGTTTCTAGTCTGCTGGCGCCTGGAAAAGCTCCAGATTTGTGCAAGCGGGTTCTTTTTCAGCTCCATGTTGTCATGGAAGGAGCTTAGCTTGTTTGTCATGTAGCTAATATTCTATATTGTTCTTTTCTTTTGTTAATACCTCTTATTCACTTCTCCAGGACCTCTAGCACTACACAGCAACGAAATACATTTATTATTTAGAGAGTGAGTGCGAGATCATCTGTTGATTACGTATGCATGCGAAGAGAGCCAAGATTCCCATCAGTCCCTAAGGGCAACCCACCAAAATCAGTGACCCAGCATCAGAGATTTATTCCTTTGCAAAGGGGGAAGATTGCTTAAGCCCAGCTCAATCACACTCAGTAAGGCTTTGCAGGGTACATGTGACACTGGAGAACATGACTTTAAATGAAGATCCAAACCAAGTTAGCTCAATGCCTTTGAAGCAGTCCTGCAGCTCAGAGTGGCTTGAAGTGCCCTCTTGGATGATCTAACAACCAATCCTTAAACTAACCCTGTCCTTGAAGAGGCAGGTCTTTTCAGGAGGCAGTAACAAGTTAACACTAACATGTTCCTGCTCTTCAGGAATGCTGGGAACAGCAAACCAAGAAACTCCAAAGTCCCAGCCTGGGATCAACCATCCTACCCCAATCCTGATTTATGATTTCTTCAAAAAGCAGATTTGGCAAGCAAAACAGAGAGAACAATATAATGAGTGCCTAAGAGATGTAGTATGAATGGAGTACTTTGAAAGTGTAGCTGGTACTGCATCATGACAAGCATTGCTGGCATTGTAATTCACTCTGGCTAAATCTATACTGCCTTTTCTGGGCTTGTTGGACTGAATTGCTGCCCCATGTCACCTATACAGACATTGCCTTAAATATCTGTGCTGTGCAGATCCAAGCTTTGAGTAGCACCAATGTCTGATTTTCCTGGGTGCTGAACCCCACATCCAGCTGGAGGTTTGAGTGAGTGAGCAAACGGATCAGGCTTCAGTGCCAGCCACTGTGATAGCAATGTTCCAGCTCTGCCTCCATGGCTTCACCCAACTAAGCTGCATGAATAAAGATTACAAAGTCAGCAACATCACTTGGATGGAATAAACCTTACTAATCCAAATCTTCAAGGCTACCCACAACATGCGTCTGAATATCACTGTGAATAAAATAACCAAATCCGTGTACAAAAAGACATAACAATATCCTGTTTAACAAGGGGCAAAGTTAGGCTTTAACAAGGTTTACCCCTATTCACACTCGACTCAAGGAAAAAAATAAATAACACAAGCGACTAGACTAAGAACAAGCAATAATTTCCAGGGTAATTCGAAAACTATTTTTAAAGGAGTTCTGTAAAGCAACTAAAATCATCAATATTCACAGCATAAATCCTGAATTGCTGGAGGTTGAGAGGAAGACTTCCCTCGTACTTTTCTTAATAAGAAGAAGTCAGTGAACTAGACTGACCAATGGTGAGCCTGAGCCAGCAGTGGTACTTGTTTGCTATATTCATCCAATTAAAATCTCAGGTATTAATGTCTAATTCAAATTATATTTGAGATGTTTATGAAAGAAAAGCTCATAAATAAATTTCTTTTTGGCAGCTGAAAATTGATAATTTCCTCTAATTTTGATTACTGAAGAAGAGAGATACTAACTTCTTTAGTTAATGCCCCAAAATCTGTTTTCATTATCTACAGAGGACTTTTCTTTAAAATCATTAGGAAAAAAAGGGAGTTTTTTTATCCTCTATAATAAACATTTCACATGGCTATGATTCAATATGTTTTATATTGCACTGGTAATTCTCATGATTCTTCCAATATCATATTTGAGGACATTAATACACCATTAACATGATTAACTTTTTCATAGAAGTTGAGCCATATAGAACCAAATGGCAAAATCTGGCCATATAAATGAGTAGATAGTGCAGGTCAGCCACTGCCCTACTGCCCCAGTGCAACTCCACTGGCTCCACGGGCATTTGCAGGCCTAGACCAAGGGAGGAACCTGTGTCTCTCCAGAAACTGGAAGTACAAAAAGTTTTTATTCCTTCCCAAAACAGAGATATTCCATTAAAAGGCAGGGACCAATTCATATGCAGACTTGTCTGCTTGCAACCTCCAATATGCCTTCACCCACCAGAGAAGCATTTCTCCAAATAAATTTGGGATCATGGAGGTGGAACACATCATTTAACACAGTTTGGCAAGAATAGTGAATTTTGTTCATTATTTCCATTAATTGTTAAATCAGTGAAATACAGAGGAACTGAATTAACCTGGCAGTTGAGTAAGAGTGGTGCCATTGATTCCTGCAACTTTTTGCCCCTACCAGGAATATAGCGACCAAGCCATGCAATCCACTGTTCTGAACCAGATCCTGTGTGGCTGATCCCAAGGCCCTGAGACAGCAAAGTGTGTCAGCACTCCTGTCAGTTTTACCATTAATCTTAAGCACAGGTAACATCAAGGGAGCTCTAGGACTAAAGGACATTCTCTGCCCACTAAAGCACAACAAGGCTCTTTCATCCCCCTTCCCCCAACTCACTGTCCACAATTTTCTTGCCCTCTCCCCAACAGACTCTGTCTGTACAGTAATGAAGGATCATGTTTCTCCCATCCAACCCATCTTCTCTTCCCCTGCCTCTCCTCTCTCCTCACTGCTCCTACAGTTGCTGTGGAAATAACACATTATACTGACCCAACACCTCCTGGGCAGCTGGTTCCCACAGCTGTGGTGCAAAAGGCAATTAAGATAAAACACAGCTCAGCAATGAATCACAAGCCTGAACAGATCTCAGAGGTCATCTAGTCCATTCCTCTGCCCTACGGGAGGCTCAGCTATCCCCATGTCATTTCTTACAGACATCTCTGTCACCTGCTTTTAAAAACTTCAGTGATAAAAATTACACAAGCTCTCTAGGCAATATATCCCAGTGTTTCACCACCTTTGCAAAGGAGTTCAATCTTCCCCCAGTGGTCACATTTTCTAAGCCTCAGACCTTTTTCTTCACTTTCTTTACAAGTCTCACGAGATCTTTTCTACTTTCCTTGCACAAACAACTCCAATTAAAGCAGTTTTCTTCAAAAACTATTTTTGAAAGTGATCATTGAAAAATTTACTGTATATTGCTGCCAGAATTAAATAACATTTTTCCACTGTGCAACTGTACCATAATTTTAAAGACTTTAAATGACAAAATTATTCATATTCTGCTTGTTTAAATGCCGTATTGATGTTGTGCATATGTAACAGGAAAAACCGGGCCAGATAGTCACTGTTGTCATATGTGTGTCTACAATGCCTATTACCAGAAACAGTATAACAACAAATCACAAAATTGTTGAGATTTAAAAACCAATTCAATTTTCCACGGTCAAGGTAAAGCCACATTTGTTACAGATAATCCCAATGTTACAAAATAATGACCTATCAAAGAGATGAAATTTGACTTTGCTCAAGCAAGCAGTTTTATTAGGAACACATTCGGTCCACTACTGCGAGCAGAGCAAATCAGATTTGGCTTACAGCTTTCCTACATCCTGAATTCATATGTCATCTGATTGTTTGGGCTTTTTTAAATCACTGAAAAAGTAAACAAGAGAAGTAAAACAATACTATAGTTAACCCACATCTTCATGATTATTGCTGGCTTTATTTTCCTCAGTGAATAGTTAGAGGAAGAAAGTACAGGGTTAGAAAGGGTTAGAAATACCTCCTTTTGTAAATTAATTTAGTCTGCTGCATGGAATAGCAAGGACAGGGGACACCACTTACCAAGATTTTAATACTCTGAAAACGAGATAAAATTTTAGTTATTCACAAACAACAATGAATTGGTAACTTCTCTAATACACTGGTCACAACATAAAGTATTTCTTCATTTTAAATGGTGGATTACAAAAGCCAAAGAAAAACTTGGATGGGACCCCAAAGAAGTAAAACAAGGTAACACATTATTGCCTTTCTATTGTTGCTACATACAGCACTTAACATGTCACAGGACCAAATGCAAGGCCTGTGAAAGGACTACAGGCCTTTACACATGAGAAGCCTTAAAGTTCTTTCATGAAGCCAAATCTTTAAACAAAAACCCACAAAATCTCACAGAAGAACAAACAAAGCACATTTTAAGCACCTGTTTAACTAATGTATTCATTATGCATTTTAAACAAAGTGTATCAATGAGAAATTAAAATTTGTGATGCTCCTCTTTGAGCTGAAGGTCTCCCTGGAAAAATTTCACAGATAAATCCATTCCCTCATGATTTCCAAGATCTTTTAAAAGGTGTGGCAATGTCAGATATAACAGATGCAAAGAATTCTGTTACACCTGACAAACTCTGCATTCCCAACAAGAATTACACTAGTCAGAGACGAAAAACTAACACTTTGCTGCTGAAGATTTCAAGAATAGATGCTAACGTATTTCATGATGACTTCTGATCACAGAAAAAATATAATACAGACCAGCATTGATAGTCAAAGTGTATTTTGACCCATTTCAGACAAGCCCCTCCATGTTCAATGACAGAAGAACCTCCAGTCCTTATGGTCCAAGTATCAAGTGAAGATAAAACATGAGAAAAATCTAACACTTGCATCAGCAGCGTCACAAAAAACACTCAGAATCTCCATCTAATTTTGATGACATATAAAAGAGGCAATATGGATTTGCAAAATCCACACGGAATTATTTTTCTCAGATTACAAAACTGAGAGACTTGAAAATTCAATTTTTAACATAGCTGCACATCTGAAATTCACCATGTATCAAGTAGACTGCAGTAATTATACTGTGCATTTTGCAGAATCTAAGGCATGAATTTGCAAATTTAAGCAAAGTTTCTTCAAATGTTATTACAGGTGACTACATCTCAAAACATAAATCATCATTCTGAAAAAAACCATTAACCAAAACTTCAAAACAAATTTAAAAATGCACCAAAACATAAACCAGAGTGCAAAGAATGTCCTAGAGGCAAGATTAGCAAGCAATTACACCAGTCATTGGTAACAGTTACAGTACACAGCCTTTTTAATTTTTCTCCTGAAAAATCTGCCTTGTGGTCCCAGTATGACAAAATCATCCTACCGTTTTCTCCATTCTAAAAAAATTCAAATCATCAATAACCAAGAGAGCATCAGCTGACCACATTTCAGGATGCAGCCTGGGAGTATTAAGTGACTGAGCATTGATCAAATGACGACAGAATCTGGAGACTGTGTCTCAAGGAGTATTGGTTGACCCTGATGTTAAGTATGTTCATATTATATAAGCCCACACTGGGTTACTGTTTCTGCTGCTGAAAAGTGCTGTTAAAACTGCAAATACAAATATATTTGCAAAGTCAAGCCCCTACAAACATAATTCTCCTGTTCAATCAATCTTAAAATGGCCTACTCTTAAACCAACTTTCTGGCAAGGAAATACAGATCAGTACCTGACCCAACCATTTCACTGTTCTCAAGGTAAATTCTCGCAGCATTTAATGTGTGTCACTTGCAGGAAAATTTCTTTTTATGTAATAACAAGTCACTGAACGATTTAAAATGAAGGTGCCTTTTTTCTCATGTTCCTTGCACAGACAGAGGGGATGGAAAGAAGGCAGCAGTATTTCAAAAGATGATGCTTACAGATCCCTTTTAAATGTATACAGTTCTCTAGGGAACAATCAACTCAGCAATGTCTGTAATGCTCGGGCTATAATTGCCAAAATGAGATGCATAACCTTTATTGCACCAGCAAACAGTTAACTTTACCGATTATTTCCCTTACTTTGGTGCTCTCAAATCTTTCATCTTTTTTTTAAAGTAATCAAGAGCTTCCAATCTTCCACGTTGCAGCTACTGTGCATTCAATGCCAAGTGCTGCACACCTCACTAGCAGAAACTCAGCACAATGCAAGACCTTCTCCAGCCTGTGTAGTTTCATATACTGCTGCAGCATGACAGAATGTCTTTGGGATTTAGCAAATTCAAACAGATTCCGTTGCTGCATCCCACAGAAAAACGCCTTGAAATTCCCCCTGTTTAAAAAAGGAAAAAAGGAACAGCCTACATCTCCAAATATGACAGTGCATTCCTGGCACAGAATATGCAATGCAAGAAGAGAAAAATGACAGTATTTATGTTACCTTCAGTCACATAGTTGTGGTCTCGCAGAAAGCTGTGGTTAATTTTCCGTGTGTCCGTGTCCTCGCCCATTTACAGCAGGATTACTCAGCATGCCTATCCGCAGTGGACTGATAGCATCAGCAGAGGTCGTCACAAGAGCACCATCCATGCTGCCACTGCCTAGCAGAGGCGGGGAACACACCGGGCCACTGAGCACAGCATAATGAGAGCTACTGAGGC